>JABSTR010002345.1:0-38552 GCA_013339765.2 Haemaphysalis longicornis | reverse complement strand
TGCGGCAGCAAACGATGCCGTATTCACTGAGAATTAATCAGTTTAGCTTAATTTTGATTCCTCCGCCAAATCGTGCGTTTCCGCGACGTCTGCCATGAAGTGATGATGGCGAGTATTCAAACGAACTTCTGCTGCGTCATTCGGCTCTGCATTCTTGTCTGCGGTCAGCCCTCCCAGATGGCGCTACCGTTCTTATCCATCGACCATTGTCCGCCGTTGCTTTTGTTTCTACCGTATTTGCAAGACGGCTTACGGCAACTACCGCAAGGGGATCGTCTCCCACGCGGCCCTAGCAATTCTCGCAAAGCGCAGCCCACCGGGACGAGACGTAGAGCTCGTGTGGGTTCCGGCACACTCGACAGTGGAAGGCAACGCCCTCGCCGACCACTACGCCCGCGAACTAGCAGACCGGGCCGAGGACGAGTCGGAGCTACCGCACCCAGTCACGAGCTACCGCGAGATTACCACGCTGTACAGGAGCGCCAGGTGCAGGCTTCCCGTGCCGCACCAGCAACTCGACCGCAAGCAACAAACAATAGTGCGCCGCGCACAAGCGGGGTCACTGGCGCACCCAGCTTTATTGAACAAGATGTTCCCGGCAGAACACGACCCCATCTGCCCGTTCTGCAAAAAGACGGAAGGCACCCTGCCGCACATACTGGCGGAGTGTACTGAGCTCAAAAATCCTCTACCTTCCCTCCCCCTTCCCTTCCCCCCTACCCGAGCGATGGGAGATCTTGATGTCCAGCCCCGACCTGTCGACGCAGCAAGAGCTCGCGTCCAGGGGCCAGGAGCTATTGGACTCATATGGGACTCGTGAATAGGGTTCCACCCCATCTGACGCCTGCGAGCGTCACCTGAAATGGGCTCAGCGAAAGTTGTTTCTCTCTCTCTCTCTCTCTCTCTGACCTGTTTATGTTACTGTATACAGTAATCGTTTCGTGAAACATGGGGTATGCTCGACAAACAGGGTCACGTAGGACAACGTCGCTTACGCCAATGGGCCAATGTGTCGTGTAAGACAACTCCAAAGCGGCGGACTGCTGTGTAGCTAAAACAAGCATAGTGCGCCCATTAGCAACAGCAGGGCGCATCGGTACTTATCGGTGTAGTTTCCTATCTTTCATTGTTTAACGCACTATTCTTACTGCTGTAAAATAAATATGCATTACATTTGAGCGCAAATAGCTTGTCCAGCCAGCTTATAAGCCGTGCCTAATTTTCGTTTGCTTTTGTCGGCGTAAGCCAATGGCAGAGCTGGGCACATATGTCATCATAAGTTCTGTTGCGGGAAATGAGCTAGTGGGTAGCATGGCCATTGCCTCTTTTCCTAATTATGAAGGTTATTTCAGCGAAGTATGCAATAAAAGTGGTGTCAGTATGATTCTAACGAGGTAATTTTGAATGAACCAAACCTGTGTTTTGTCTTCATGGCTTCTTCAAGGAGCCATGAAGACAAAATACATGTTTGGTTTATTAGAAAGGCTGCTTTGTCCTGATAAAAATAATACCCATTTAATCGCAAACGTCCAAAAAAATAACGAAGATATTAAAGAAAACGTGTGGAGCTATCGCGACTCGCTAGCCAGTTTCCAGCAACTTTTCCATGACGTAACAGAATCTTGTTTGGGCGATTGACGGCGGCCGAACTAATCAATCGCCAGGACACAGCCTGGACGATTGTAGTGGGGCCGCTAGTTCCGTTTGATCGAATCACTTGAATGCTAACGTGCACCAAACCCATTGAAAATTATATTTTTAGTGCTGGTCAATATGTCGTCACTCACGCCGACAACACGCCACTGTGGCGCGAAATTTCCAAGTCCTTAAGTATTTCTTGCATTTTTATCGGTTAAAAAACATCTTTCGTGGCCGGAATGGAGCTGAGTGAGGTACTGAAGCCTAACTCTTTAAAGTTAAACAAAGTTCTATTTTCTCTACATGGACCCGAGCAGTTTCGCGTGCACCTTTAAGGGCCGTGCTGCGCAAGCGCGGAAAGCATTGGTTTGGATTGGATTAAATTAGATTCCAATCCAATTCAGTTGGAGTACGGGTGTGTAGAGAATTGGGTCTGCCCATTCGCCGGTCTGCGCATTCCAGAGGAGTGACGTCATAGCTGCGGAAGACGCACTGGCGCCGGCGCGTGCCCAACTGTGCGCCTCCGTTGCGCAGTAGCCAAGTCTGACGCTGCGCCGGAGCCGCTTGATAGCCGTTTCGCGTGGCTCCTGGAGAGCCGTGCTGCGCATGCGTGAGGAGCAGTGAGTGACTGGACTGGACTGGACCGGACCGGAGCGGACCGGACTGGGCTGGACCGGACTAGACTGGATAGGATTCCTAGACAACCAGGAAGCCTAAGAATAACAAGCTGAACCTTAGCTCACGCTACGTATATCCTGGCATAGCCGAGCTAAGCCAATGCTCATTTTTTACCGCGTGCTTTCTGCTGGCGTGGCTTGTGCTGGTAACTTCAGGACATTGCAACGTTTGGCTCGCATGTGGTACTATATAATATTATAGCTTTAAAAGGGGAATTATTTGTGAAACATGAATTTATTTATTGCGTGGAAGGGTCACTGGCTGTGCCCACGTACTATTGATGCGCAGAAGTACACGCCTTGCCGTCTGCGGTGACGCGAGGGTCTAAGGAAAGATGATGTTGCACAGTCGCACTGGCAGCACTGGCCTCGTGGGTGTCACCATCACGTTCCTCGTAGTCCGGCGCATAGGTAAGCGGGAGGAGCGCAAAGGCTCTCGGACACGTTGTTTGCTTGGAGCCACTTCCGGTTCGAGAGATCTCGTGGCATCCAGTTGGCAGGCGTCTTTAATGTTCGCGTGTGAGGGTTGTTTATTTGCCACGAAGTGCTTACGTTTTGGAAAATACCCTGGTAGCATCCGTCATTGTTATTCGTTGAAGGCACGATGCATGGGCGTCTTATTTTCGTACAGAACAGGTAAAAAACACGCATATGCCTAACCATATTTTGTAACATGTTTTAAAGTGCTTTGTATGTTTCTGTGGTGTTGCTTAATGTATATTCTTTTCTTTTCCTGATGTACCCACTCCTGCTATGTGTCGTGTATCGATACAGCAGTATCTGTAAATAAACAAACAAAACAAACAAACAAATAAATAAAAAATAAATAAATAAATAAATAAATAAATAAACAAATAAATAAATAAATAACAAATAAATAAATAAATAATAGACGCATGTGACAGCCGCCAGTGGGCGGGAGGGGAATATAGGGCTTGAACCAGAAGTGTCACCGAGCAGACGACGTACCCCTGAGCCTTTGCGCTTCTACCGCTTACCTATTGCCAACCATGCAGAGCATGGGTTTGTGTAAGCGGAAGTACCAGGCCTAATTCAGTACCTCGACGTTCTTTAGGAAGCGTGGTAAGACGTGGTCAACAGTAGTTCCAAACCGGATTGCATATACGAACGGCGGAGCGAAACATCAAAAGATAGTGCCGGCGAGACTGGTACGCGCACCTGGCAGTGGCGTTAGGAAACCCACGGGGTTGTGTGCCCAGGACCACTGCCAAATGACTCCACCATATCTTTGTGCGCCCGCCCGCTCCAAAGGCAAGTAGTGCAGCTATCGTAGTGCACGCGGTTTGCATTTCTACAGTAGCTAGCTAGTGTTTCATTTGCTACCGCAACAGTACATCATCCATGTTACTGTTAATAAAGAAACACGGCAATCATCATCTATGTATTCATATTTTGCATAATATGTGCGCAATGTTTTGTTTTCGCTCAACAATGTTGACGAGTATGAACATTGCCACTAGATATAGATATGTAAAAACGGTTGTGGCTATAGTATACAGGTCTTATTCCACAACTGCTTAACATTGGCCCGGCGGCTGAATACAAGGACAAGTAGGACGGTCTAGGCGAAGAAACCTTTCTGTTCCGCTGGTCCATGATGTTCACAGTGGTTCGGAACAGCATCCTGAGCTCATATCTATAGTACCGTATTGAACTCGTACCGTACCGTATTGATATAGTACCGTATCTATAGTACCGTATAGTACAGTATTGAACTAATTTCTGAACTCTTTCTATGAAAACCTGCGAACTTCTTGGGTATTGATTTTCGACTAGCTTTTTCCCCACCGCAGGGATTTTTTTGCTTGTTTATTTATTGATTTATTTTATTTACAGAATACTGTCACTCCCCCAAGGGGAGTATTACAGGGGTGGGCAACATGGCACCGCTCATCAACGTCCGATATACTATATATAAAAAAGAAAAAATTACACAAAGAGAGCACATAATGTAAACAATACAAGCATAGAATTAGTATATTCTTACATAATGCATACAAGAACGCCAATATACGTCAACCATCAGAAGATCTCATGATAAGAAAAACACATGGTGTACATAGCATCAAGATGGACTCAAAACACAGAGAAAAAAGTGTAGGCAAATGCTTTCCAGGGAAAAACGGAAACGGATGGATTGCATGGCGAAATGAATTTAATTTCTTATAATGATATCTCATTCTAGGCTAATACACCATGTTTAATTAGTTCCATAAAATTTGCTAGTGTTGGTAGCTGTGTTACGACTGCGTCCATTGCATTCCATTCACGAACTGCACGCCTCCTGTGCGCCTCCGTGCGCCTCCGTTGCGCAGTAGCCAAGTCTGACGCTGCGCCGGAGCCGCTTGATAGCCGTTTCGCGTGGCTCCTGGAGAGCTGTGCTGCGCATGCGTGAGGAGCAGTGAGTTGACTGGACTGGACTGGACCGGACCGGAGCGGACCGGACTGGGCTGGACCGGACTAGACTGGATAGGATTCCTAGACAACCAGGAAGCCTAAGAATAACAAGCTGAACCTTAGCTCACGCTACGTATATCCTGGCATAGCCGAGCTAAGCCAATGCTCATTTTTTACCGCGTGCTTTCTGCTGGCGTGGCTTGTGCTGGTAACTTCAGGACATTGCAACGTTTGGCTCGCATGTGGTACTATATAATATTATAGCTTTAAAAGGGGAATTATTTGTGAAACATGCATTTATTTATTGCGTGGAAGGGTCACTGGCTGTGCCCACGTACTATTGATGCGCAGAAGTACACGCCTTGCCGTCTGCGGTGACGCGAGGGTCTAAGGAAAGATGATGTTGCACAGTCGCACTGGCAGCACTGGCCTCGTGGGTGTCACCATCACGTTCCTCGTAGTCCGGCGCATAGGTAAGCGGGAGGAGCGCAAAGGCTCTCGGACACGTTGTTTGCTTGGAGCCACTTCCGGTTCGAGAGATCTCGTGGCATCCAGTTGGCAGGCGTCTTTAATGTTCGCGTGTGAGGGTTGTTTATTTGCCACGAAGTGCTTACGTTTTGGAAAATACCCTGGTAGCATCCGTCATTGTTATTCGTTGAAGGCACGATGCATGGGCGTCTTATTTTCGTACAGAACAGGTAAAAAACACGCATATGCCTAACCATATTTTGTAACATGTTTTAAGTGCTTTGTATGTTTCTGTGGTGTTGCTTAATGTATATTCTTTTCTTTTCCTGATGTACCCACTCCTGCTATGTGTCGTGTATCGATACAGCAGTATCTGTAAATAAACAAACAAACAAACAAACAAATAAATAAATAAATAAATAAATAAATAAATAAATAAATAAATAAACAAATAAATAAATAAATAAATAAATAAATAAATAAATAATAGACGCATGTGACAGCCGCCAGTGGGCGGGAGGGGAATATAGGGCTTGAACCAGAAGTGTCACCGAGCAGACGACGTACCCCTGAGCCTTTGCGCTTCTACCGCTTACCTATTGCCAACCATGCAGAGCATGGGTTTGTGTAAGCGGAAGTACCAGGCCTAATTCAGTACCTCGACGTTCTTTAGGAAGCGTGGTAAGACGTGGTCAACAGTAGTTCCAAACCGGATTGCATATACGAACGGCGGAGCGAAACATCAAAAGATAGTGCCGGCGAGACTGGTACGCGCACCTGGCAGTGGCGTTAGGAAACCCACGGGGTTGTGTGCCCAGGACCACTGCCAAATGACTCCACCATATGTTTGTGCACCCGCCCGCTCCCAAGGCAAGTATATATAGTGCATCTATCGTAGTGCACGCGGTTTGCATTTCTACAGTAGCTAGCTAGTGTTTCATTTGCTACCGCAACAGTACATAATCCGTGTTACTGTTAATAAAGAAACACGGCAATCATCATCTATGTATTCATATTTTGCATAATATGTGCGCAATGTTTTGTTTTCGCTCAACAATGTTGACGAGTATGAACATTGCCACTAGATATAGATATGTAAAAACGGTTGTGGCTATAGTATACAGGTCTTATTCCACAACTGCTTAACATTGGCCCGGCGGCTGAATAGAAGGACGAGTAGGACGGTCTAGGCGAAGAAACATTTCTGTTTCGCTCGTCCATGAGGGTTCACAGTGGTTCGGAACAGCACCCTGAGCTCATATCTATAGTACCGTATTGAACTCGTACCGTACCGTATTGATATAGTACCGTATCTATAGTACCGTATAGTACAGTATTGAACTAATTTCTGAACTCTTTCTATGAAAACCTGCGAACTTCTTGGGTATTGATTTTCGACTAGCTTGTTCCCCACCGCAGGGATTTTTTTGCTTGTTTATTTATTGATTTATTTTATTTACAGAATACTGTCACTCCCCCAAGGGGAGTATTACAGGGGTGGGCAACATGGCACCGCTCATCAACGTCCGATATACTATATATAAAAAAGAAAAAATTACACAAAGAGAGCACATAATGTAAACAATACAAGCATAGAATTAGTATATTCTTACATAATGCATACAAGAACGCCAATATACGTCAACCATCAGAAGATCTCATGATAAGAAAAACACATGGTGTACATAGCATCAAGATGGACTCAAAACACAGAGAAAAAAGTGTAGGCAAATGCTTTCCAGGGAAAAACGGAAACGGATGGATTGCATGGCGAAATGAATTTAATTTCTTATAATGATATCTCATTCTAGGCTAATACACCATGTTTAATTAGTTCCATAAAATTTGCTAGTGTTGGTAGCTGTGTTACGACTGCGTCCATTGCATTCCATTCACGAACTGCACGCGGGAAGAAAGAATAGCGAAAAGTATTATTAATAAATTCATATTCAACAAGCTCCCAAGCATGCCTTCTTCTAGTCGGTCTGGTATCACGAAATGTCAAGTAATGGTCAGGGTTTATATGCAACGATCTGTGCAAAAGTTGGCATAAAAAGTTGAGCCGAAAAGGCTTTGCGCGACTTTCGAGGGTAGCTAGACCATCACGCAGTAGCAGAGCGGTAGGGGAGTCAGTGCGTCCGTATCTATTGAAGATAAAGCGGACGGCTTTGTGCTGTACCCTTTCCAATATTGCGATATTGTTCGCAGTGTGCGGGAACCACACAATATTCGCGTATTCTAAAACTGGGCTGACAGAAGTGACGTATGCGAGAAGCTTCGTTTCATGTGTAGAATAGGGCAAGGCCCGTTTAATGAAGAATAGTTTGTTCAATGCTGTATTTGACACTTTACGCACGTGCTCTGTCCAGCTGAGGTCAGAAGATATTATAAGGCCTAAGTATTTATATTGGTTGACACTTCGAAGCGGCGCATTGTTAAAATGGTATGGAAAATCTAGCTTAGACGCTTTATTTGTAACGGACATGAATACGGTTTTGTCTATGTTGATTGTCATTTGCCAATCGGCGCACCATTGAGCTATTTTATTTAAGGCATTATTTAATTTCACCTGGTCATCGCGGTTTCGTACTTTATTATAGAGAATGGAATCATCAGCAAAAAGCCTAAGTTTCACGTCAGCATAGTTACGTATGTCATTTATGAAGATTAGGAACAAAACTGGAGCTAATACGGATCCCTGGGGAACGCCTGAGAGCACTGGAGCAAGGTCGGAAGAGTGACAACCGTACTGCACCAATTGGAAGCGGTCAGTTAAGTAATTCTTAATCCATTGGTAAATTGGGTCATCACCTAATATGTATTTAGGTTAAGGAGTAGTTTAGTATGCGAGACACGGTCGAATGCCTCCGAAAAATCCGGGAAAATGACATCGGTTTGAATGCGCTCATTTATGCCGAGGGTCAGGTCATGCAGTGTTTCTACAAGTTGTGTAACTGTAGATAGTCGTGATCTAAAGCCATGGTGATTCATGTGCAGAATATTGTTCGACTCAATAAAACCTATTAAAAATTTTAATACGATATGTTCGAGAATTTTGCTGCAAGTACAGGTGATAGAAATTGGGCGGTAATTAGAAGGAGACGTAGCGTTACCTGATTTGAGTACGGGAGTAATTTTAGCAATTTTTCAATCCGCAGGAACACAGCAGTCTTTCAAAGATTTAGAATATACGAGATAAAGATATTTGCTAACTGGTTCCGCGTACCGTTTAAAAAAAACTGTTGGGAATCGGGTCTGGACCGCTATTTTTCTTTTCATTGATACCTAAAAGAAGCGAAAGGATACCAGCCTCCGATAAGGTAGGCGTGCCTATCAATCGGATGTCCTGATTGTAAAGGGAAGGATTAATTTTCGCGAAACCATTGTCAGTTGTGTAAACCGACTGAAAATAGACACTGAAATCATCGGCTCTAGCCTGATCTAAACCATCTGGTGAAACTGGGTTAGTCGGCTTTGTTTTCATATACTGCCAGAATTTATGGGGCGCGTTCTTAATAAACTCATGCAATGTAGAGCCACAAAACTTCTTTTTAGCGTTACGCACTTGTTCCTTAAGTGATCTAGTAAGAGAATTAAGTTGAGAACAATAGCCTGAAACATTCCTTTGCTTTTTAGTTTTTCTTAACCTCTTGATTTTACGCTTGCTTTGAATTATTTCACGCGTAATCCACGGATTGCGTTTTTGGATTGTTTTGGACATATTTGGGACAAAATTACGCATACAGTGCATGGCATGAAACTTGAATTTCAACCAAACCGCTTCAATACTAGAGCAATCATCGCTACAAAAATCATGTAATTCAGAGTACTCGTGTGCAAGATACGTCATTATAGCAGCATCGTTGGCTTTGTTAAAGGCGGGTATTTGCTTTGGTTGACCACGGGATGTAGGTGGACTAGTGAATGGCAATGTGCATAGGACCATTTTGTGGTCGGATAATCCTTCAAGAATATCTACTCGCGACTCATTTAAAGAAATACTGTTACTAACAAAGACAAGGTCTAAGATTGAGGATGACGTTCGCTGTACACGAGTTGGGGTGGAGGCAAGCTGCTCAAAACTAAAACCAAGCATGATGTCCAGCAGGATGCTTTGAGCTTTTGTTTCAGGGGCAATGGAACACCAGTCAATCTCAGCAAGGTTGAAATCGCCGGCCGGTACAATCGAGCCCCCGTGCAGATGCGATTGCATGTAATCAAATAATGACTCAAGATGCACACTTTCCGCAATCGGAGGCCTGTGAAACACGCCCACTTTAGCGATCCTATCATGAAGATGGACGTCGCACCACAAAGCCTCGGTATCTTTTACGTCGGGCATGGTAGAAAAATGAATCCCTTCCTTAAAAAAAATCGCGCCAATCCACCCAGTGAATGTGGTTGGAAAGCAAAGCTGTAAACGGCACCCATAACGATTACCCATGCGACGTCACTTAAATTCACTCACATCGCTCTACAAATAGCAAAACCAGAGAGAAGTGAAATGCACTTAACCACACCATTTATTCCTTCAAAGAGACATTCTTGTTAAGGTTAAATCAATGCATGAAGCATGAACGGTGTTTGGTTGAGTTGTATTGGTGTAGCACAAGAGTGGAAACTTTTTTTATAAAATTAAAGTAAGCTCCAACCCGGTGTTAGACGATCTGTCTTCTCCGTCTCTGCGCCGCTGATAGAGGCGACGACATTTGCGGCAGATAAGGAGCAGGGGGAAGAATATACTTCTGTTCAGATTTCTGAACGGCCCAGAGTGCAGCCCTGGGGAGTGATTCCTTCTTCCGTGGGGCCCATATGCAGTCCGCGCGCCTGTGTTCTGTCCACCCACTGAAGCTGGGTAGGTAGAGAGGGCCTGGACAGCAGCATCTCCCATTGCTCTTGTTGGGTAGTTGACGGAAAGAGAGGAGGGTGCTCAGGGCTAAAGCCGCACACCCCGATTACGGGGCGGAGTGTTCCTACTTCTGAGCAAAATTTACATTCAGCGTCGTAGCGATTCGGATGCATTAAGTGAAGACGCGTTGGCTGTGGGAAGGAGCCCGGATTGTATAAGCCGTAGGGTAGTTTGTTGTTCTCTGGAAAGGTCAGGGTAAGGCGAAGGTACGGTCTGTCTCAGAATGCGATAATGCTGGGTTATCTCCCTGAACGTGACAAGCGGGTGACTGCCCTCGTGCAGCTCCATAGCATGGGAGGTAAAAGCACAGGCTTGTTGGGTGGGCGTATTTGTTGTCCTCCATTGAAGTGTGAGGGGGTGTCCAGATGAGCTGAATGAAACCGTTTGGGGAGTGGTTTTTTTAGCACGCGCAGTGCAGGTCAGGACACCCAACCCTACTGGTAATTCCAGTAGGTTTGCTGGGAATCAATGACTACCCTCCGAACCCCTGGTTGAGCGAGAGCCAAGGTGATGGCTGCCTCTTCTGCTGCGTCATTTCTTGGGTCCTAAGCGAGGTACACGCAAGGAGGTTGGTTCTGAAGGTAGCCACGATAATGGCGTATCGCTGCCCTCGATGTTTGGAGGCGTCTGTGTAGATAACTGCATGATTCCCATCGAGGGTGGTGTTTAGCGCTTGAGCCCGTGCTTTTCGGTGACCCTCGTAATGTGAGGGGTTCATATTTCTAAGCAAAGGGAGCATCTTTAGTTTTAGTCGCCAAGAGTCTGGGAGTACGTCAAGCGGAGTGACATTCTGGGCTGCCCAGCCAATCTGGTGAAGCATGCGGTTACCCATCGCAGTTCTGAGTCGGACCTTATGGTTAGAAAGATGGCCTTATATCAGCTCTTCCGTGTTGTGGAGCCCCGTGCTAAGCAGCCTCTGTGTGGACGAACTCATGAGAAGACCAATGGCCTGCTCGACCGCCTTTCTAATCATTATATAAAGCGTCTCTATGTCTTCCTTGTCTAGAAGAAGACAGGGGGTTGACGTAAGTAACTCTCGAGAGGACAAAAGCTTCAATTAATCGAAAGGTACCGGATTCCTTTAGGCCTCGCTTCTTGGTGGCAACTCGCCTGATCATGTGTATGATTTGATTAATGCTGTTTTTGAGGCGCTGCAAGGAGACGTCACTCCTGATGTTAGCCTCGAGATGTAGGCCCTAGGATCTTGATGCTGGGGCTTGGAGTGATGGCCTGGCCATCAAGGAGTATTTGAGTGTATTCCTTGGTTTGGCGTGAGGGCGGATGACAAGGAGCTGTGATTGTTTACGTGAACACTGGATGCCACAGGCTTTAGCACATTGGCGTAGTAGAAGTGAGATGTCATGCATTGGTGTGAGCTTCCTTTAATTTTTGTAACTCTTAGCACATGAGTAAGGTGCGCACAGGGCCGCTAGATGGGCGTGACTGGTCGCGTGACGCTTTCACGTGGCATTCAGCGAGAACGCAGGGGGTAAACCCGTAGATGTGCTTGGTTAGTACACCACCTGTCTTCGTCTTCGTGTGGGCTCGTAGCTAAATGGGTAAGACAACGGGCTCTCGCTTTGTTAGTCTATTAGTTCCAGGTTCGATTCCCGGCGTTGCCAGTAAATTCTTTTATTTGTTAGCTGGAGTTTTCTGGTGACACCAACGGTCGCGAAAGAACCCTTGGGGGGTAGAGGTAAAAAGCTTTGCTTTAAAAATTGCCCCCACTTCCCCGAAGGGAATCGTGAGGAAGTGCGAATGCATTTCTTGCGCCGAGAGTACACGGCGTAGTAATTCTGCCATCGCCTTGAGAGGCGCAGTACCGGCGAGGGGGAGCTGTCAGGCGAGGGGAGAGGCGCGCGCCGAGGGTGAGTGCAAACCTAACGGCGGGAGAGGCGCGCCAGCTGCAGAGCATGTGACGTCACGGCGCGAGGAGAGGGGGAGCAGACGCAAAGGCGCCAGCGCGCGGTCACGTGGGAGTGTGACGTCACGGCGCGAGGAGCGGTGCGGGAGCCGGCGCGGGGCGCGCAGCCACGGCGCGGGAGGCGGAGCGCGCGCGGGTCACGTGGGGTGTGACGTCGCTGCGCCGTTGCTATAGACGCTCCTCTCCGCTCCTCGCGCCGTTGCTAGGGGAGAGGAGGAGGAGCAATGCGGAAGGCGGATTCAGGGTCGCTTATAAAGTGCATCGCACTTAAAAGCAGCGCAACGCCCCCACCACGTGATTCCCTGTCTTCACGCACTATCGCATATCCTGGGGGCACAACTTCTTGGTCAGATATACCACGTTACTGTGATGCTAACGATATCAGGTGCATGTGCCAGGAGGACTGCTTCCAGCTGGTCAACTTTGTTGGCTAGACTGCGAGCATTTACACTGATTAATGTTGCTGACTTCGGCTTCACGTGATACGTTGTTCGCTTGGAACATTTGTTTTCTTTGCCGTTTCCTTGACGTTTTTTGATACTTCTACCATTTTGTTGCTGCTTTCGTCCAAAGAAAAGAGTCTTCCGTCAATGTTAACCTTATCATACACTAGATAAACTTTTTCCTGTCGATCTCGATTTTCCTTCGTGTGAGCCCACAGTTTCCTTCTAATTTCTCGAATAGGCTGGGAAAAATCCTCACCGACGGAAATTTCGGAGCCTTTCAGTTTTGGGCAGTTTGAGACACGCACGCACGTACGCGTGCGCGTACGTGCGTGCGTGCGTTTGCGTGTTTATGTGTGTGTGTGTCCGGAGTACTTGAAAACTTGTTTTTTTGTTTTGTTTTTTAGGCGAGCGCTGCTACCACTAGTGCCGGCGCCATGATATGTGATCTCTTATAAACATTTTTTCTATAGGCAGACAAACAGAAAAACAGACACAGAGAGACCAAAATTTCCGTGTTTATTTAGCCCAAGAAAGATAATCTTGTTCAGAAGGATAAAACCTTGAGATATTTAAGACACGTGTCATACCATCTCAGTACTTCTAGCGGTACTTCCGCGACCCCTCCCCCCACATTATTCATAAATCGGGTTCTTCAATGCTACGTAAACGACCACCTAACCGCATGACCAGCTGCTTCGTTTAGCAGAATTCACCCGGTATTGTAGTAAGGCTGGTTCCAGTGGACGTACCTCATACCCTCTCAGAAACCCGCATCCCAACCATTAGCAAAGATAATTAAAAGGATAAGAATGGGGTGGAGTGCATTCGGCAGGCATTCTCAGATAATGAATGGCAGCCTACCATTGTCCCTGAAGAAGAGAGTGCATGACAGCTGCATCTTACCGGTACTCACCTACGGGCAGAAACTTAGAGACTCACCAAGAGCGTTCAACTTAAATTGAGGACGACTCAGCGAGCAATGGAACGGAAGATGATAGGTGTAACATTAGGGGACAAGAAGAGAGCGGAGTGGGTCAGGGAACAAACACGTGTTAAGGGCATATTATTAGAGATTAAGAAGAAGAAATGGACGTGGGCAGGGCATGTAATGCGAAGGCAAGATAACCGCTGGTCATTAAGGGTAACAGAGTATATCCCTGGGGAAAGCAAGCGCGGCAGGGGGCGGCAGAAAGTTAGATGGGCAGATGGAGATCAAGAGGTTTTCGGGGATAAATTGGTCGGAGTTAGTTGCCCTGCAGTGGGCATAGATAGGCTGGTGATGTTGATGGTGATGATGATGATACTCACTCAGGATGATTGGCCAGTAAGGGGGCGGTCTACGAAAGGAATATTATGGAGGATTGACAAGTAACATAATAGCGTGATTAGGAGCCATTGCGTGAAGTTGAATTAAGGAGAAAAAGAAACGACATTTAGGATAAAAATGAATGGGAGCCGGAATGTGTAGATGCAGACATTCCTTCTTCGCCCTCTTGGCACATTTTGAGGGCGTGCCCATCGCTAACACACAAATACGTTCCGAACAAAGCAGCTTCCGCTTTCAACCTGGTAAAGACGAAGTTAACGGCGCGAGTGTTGGAAGCATCGACATCGCGATGCTCCTCGCGAGCCCTGGTCGGCCCCTTGGGCTGTGGATGCACCCGTCGATGCCGCAGGAAAACGTGACGTTTGGAGCAGCAGCTCCAACAAATAGACCCATGCAAGCGACGCAGGAAGGACGCTGATGGCCCCTCACGATGTCGTGCTGCTCCTAGCGCTTTGTGTTCTTCTCGCGGACGCTGTCAGCAGCAGTGCCAGCGGTGACATCATCCGCAAGAATGTCTCCATTAACATGGACGTGCTCGGCGTTCGTGTGCTCCGGCCGCAGGCGTCTCAGCCGCTGGACGATTACGGCGCCTCTCGTCCGAGGGCTGTCCCTGAAGTCGTCGACGTGGCGCCGGCTAGGGTGGACGAGAGCGACCCTGTAGGGGCGCCGGCCGGGCGGCGAAGAAAACTGATCCTCGTGCGCCGTCTGAGGAAGCGAAAAAAGAGTGACGAGAACGCGGCGACCAAGAAGACCATCATCGGTCCACAAGGTGGTTTCGTAGCCGACGCTTTCCCGTCTCAGCCTGGCCACCGCGACGACTCACGAGGAGAGGAGGACTTCGAAAGTCAGAGGTGAGAGATCACTGAAAACGCGACCAGAGCACACCTCATGGGGCTACGTAGACCCCATAAGCTCTGCCTCAACCTCGAAGCGACCTGAGCCACTTCTATAGGAAAGGGGGTTAAGATGACGGCAGAGGCGGTTATGCACAATCCGGTTCGGGACGGTCACGTGTTCCAACCTTAGCCTCACTTCGTGTGTTGAAGGATACGTACTGTTTTGGCGACGCACAATGTTTACCGATACCAAACCTACCCTTGAGGCACACTGGATATACCGATTAGTATTCCGGTTTTTCTTCCCTGGCAAATGAAGACGCGTATACAAGGAAACAAAAGAGTAAAATCCGACGTACAATATAATAACTAGTAGCTTAAAACGATGTTTGGTCGTGCGCCCTCATAATGTTTCTTATTTGACGTTTTTAAGGAACCCCAACTAGGTTTTCTGGAGCTAGCTTAACAATTGTGAGCAACAGCATGCTTACAACATAACAAGGAGAATGGGCGGCGCATTTGCAATGTGCGCATAATTACGAAAAAAGTTGCCCGGAACTAATGCCTGTAGGGGCCGCTGGCCACACTGACACGTGCGCGTAAGCGCGCGAGACTGCGTGGTGCGGAGCGAGTTCGCCGAGGCTGTTACGGATAAAGGAGTTCCATTGCTGCTGCTGAACAAGTCGGTCGTCGCTTTCATGCGCTACGAATTATGCCCACACGAGAAATATCTCGGTACACAGCTTTTCAAGGAAAACCCATATTGGTCAGCAGTACGCCGCTCGCCTTGCCTACAAAGAAACTATACGTAGTATCTGAGGACATGTCGCTTGTATATATTAATTTATTATTTTATTGTGTCTTTTTTCGGTGACTTGCTAATTGTTTGTACATTTATTTACTTGTTTTTGTGAGCTCTTGTAGCTTCCTAAAGAGCTTCGGGTAACACAGGGATCACAAATTTAAGGAATAAAAGGACGGACCACAACCACAAAAAGCAAGAGAAAATGACTAAACTCGATAACAAGAATGCAAGCGAACAAACAGGTGTAAGAACTCGCACTGAGTTCGAATAAGATAACCAATACGCTGGCTGATATTCGCAAAAGAGGAAAAGAGAGAGCTGCAGGTACATCAAGTGGGGCAAGACGATAAAGTAAAAAATCGGCCGAGTATCTGGTCACTTCGCTGCAAATGTCACCGAAAGATGACAGTCTTGTGCCGCCCCTGCCAAGTAAGAGGCTTTCTTCCCTTCTCCCCCAACCACTAGCCACGCTTCCCCCTGCCGTCTCGTTCCTCCTACGATAAATGCGGTGGAGATATGCTCTCGTCGATTCAATAATGCTCGCATGACATGTACTGCTAGCTTTAATGTCTCTAGGAATTCTTAGATTGGTCCACGGGCGCGAGCGCTTTTTGTATTTGTGGGTCAAAACAGTGTTTTCATTGCGTCTTTGTCTATTTCCTTTGGAAAAATCATGCGGCCATGTACATATATTAAAAAAAAAACACCACCAATACCGAATACCCGCCGCGGTGGCTCAGTGGCTAAGGCGTTGCGCTGCTCAGCACGAGGACGCGGGTTCGAATCCCGGCCGCGGCGGCCGCTTTTTGATGGAGGCGAAAAGCAAAAACGTCCGTGTATACGAGATTTCGGCGCACGTTAAAGATCCGCAGGTGGTCAAAATTAATCCGGAGCCCTCCACTACGGCGCGCCTCATCGCCTGCGTAGCGTCGGCGAGTTAAACCCTACAATCAACCAACCAATACCAAAATATGTATTGATGTTCGGCCTGAACTATGCCTAATGTATCTCTTTTCCTGAACAACGTAGAAATGTTTGGAGTATGTTTCCAGATTGCGTTTTTTGAAAAAGTTTTCTTACATAAACCTCTCATTCATATATTTTGTTAACTTTTGGCTGGAAGGCTAAATCCAGGCAAAGAGAGACAAGCAGGCAGACAGCCAGAGTAAAATATTTTAAAGTTGCTTAAAGGAGTACTGACACCAAATTTTGATGCCTAAAAAATGATATAATTGGCTTCAGTAGTTTGTACAGATGCCTCACAGAAATTTTTGCAGCGATACGAGGCCGGAATCACAGCTAAATTCGATTTTGATTGTCCAGGCCGCGAGCTTCCACAAATCGGCAGCACTAGCGCAATCGCCTTCGGCGTGACGAAACATTGGCCTGCGTGTCTGGCACAGAACAGGGAGGAGTTTAGAGAAGCAAAGGTCTAGCTTTGACTGTAGTGCCAGAAAAAGCGTAGTGGCGGGCGTCGTGAACTACCGAGAAGGCCCGCTTGATGGCGCTGTAAACACGGCTTTGTAAACATGGCGGATGCTTTTTGCACAGGCCGTTCGAGCTCCTTAATAACATGGCTGCCCTCGCACGGCGGCCGCCGGCTCGCTGCTCCACTGCCGGCTCGACTCTCCTCCCGCGCGCGAAAGGAGCGTCGAGTCCGGCCGTGGCTGCTCCTGCTGGTTATTGGCTGGCACGCTGGCCGCGTGTTTACTTGCGCCGCGCTAGTGAAGTAATGTTACGCCAGGTGACCAGATGGCCTCGACTGGCACAGACCACAGTGAGCAGCAAGTGAGAACAAATCGTGTATTGACATCCGCAAGTTTACAGAGGCCAGGACATCATTTCATTTCGATCGCTGCAATTGTACGTCGCTGTCGTGAAAACATTTTTTTTTTGCCATAACAACTCGTTCACTCGCGCTAAGATTTCGAACGAAGGGCACAAATGAGGTATTGACGGCTACGACGGTTTCGTTTGCACCGTCTTTCTAGCGGAGTGCATAACACTCACCTTCTGTTGGAAGAATCAAATATTCTGGCCTCGACAGCTGTCTTCCGATGCGGAATTTCCCACATTTGTCACTCCACAAGCACTCAATTCCCCTGTTTTGCCAGTCCTCTCAACAACTGATGGACGCAAAACCACATAACAGCAATAACAGTCACGAAACCAGTGCTCCGCGCACATAGAAACGGTGGGCCGTTGCACCGGTTTCAATTTGAATTGGCGGCTTTGTGGTTGCGAATTCAGAAACGAGGTGGTGCACCAGTCGGCTGTTCGTAAAAAGTTGCGTACATTTTTGCTCAACGGATGTTTGATGCGGGACTTGTTAATAATATTTTTAAATAACCCATTGTACGCGAACTGTGTGGGCTCTGAATGAATGTTTTGTATTCTATATCAAAAGTAACCTTTCGCTTGCGCCGCCTGGTGGACTTGATGGTCGAAAACTCCGCTGTAGGTTGGTCACGTGGGGCGTCGATTTTTACGCCGCCTATAGGGAAACCAGGGAACGTCCAAGCTTGAGAGGCCTGGTGTCTGGCCGGTTCAGGGTGACGTCATATAGTCGTTTTCAGAACCGGAAACGATATCCTGCGCTGCTGTTGTCGGTGGTATTCGTTTGGGCAGGAGACGTGGGCGTAGCTGTGTGAGCAATGCTTGTAAACGTTGCGTGTTCAACGTCTTTGCTCTTCAGTTCGTTGCCGGCGCATGGTGTTCGGCACTGGTGCCGAAAACTGCGCGATGTCGACGGGCACCGCGGCGGTGCGCGTCGCCGAGCTTGCCCAAGTTGTGCTATGGCAAGCTCGCGGTATGCGAAGTACTGCTCGTGGAAGCCTGTCCGAGCAAATCGACGACGACGCCAAGACGCATTATTTTCCACGCGACGACATGCAGCGTTAAACGTGGACTGAGTTCGTGCCGCCGGCGGCCCGCAGAACTGTCGCCCAAGCCAGCGGGCTCGGGGTTGCACGGGTCACCTTGGGTGTTTGGGAACTTAGTATCGTGGCGACTATTTGTTCGCTGGTATTTGTACAACTGCGAATGACCATCCCTTACACACCTTTTCACCACACTATCATCCCCTTTTTCGCATATGAAGCTTTATTTTGGCAATAATTTCCGTTTCAGCGATCGGTGACCAAGACTACTGCCGCGGCCTGTTTTGATTCTAGCGCGCAGGTGGCGCCATCTTTCGGCCGCTCGCCGCACCGTGGTGCCGGCAGTGCTGGGTCGGAGCGCCGAACCTCCGCTGCCGGTCAGCGTAGGCTTACCATCGCGGCAAATACCTGAACGCCACTTTTAAATTCAGCGTGATAACAACTCCTAGCACAATTTCAACACACTAACATCTACTTTCTCGCATGTGGAGCTTCTTTTTCGTGATCAGATTGATTAGAAGAGTGGCGACAAGCTGTTGCTATCATGGTCTGCGCCGGTTCGAGCCGCAGTGATATTAAAAACGGACGACAGCGAAGACATGGCCGGCCTAATCGCCTGCCAAATAAAGTTGTTCTGTCTGTCGGGTGGCAGTGACTCATCTGAGTTGATGATTCAGGCGACATGTCGACTGCGCGGGCGAGTCCCGGACCATGTGCAATCGTAGCAGACGATGCGGCGAACGCATGGAGGAAAGAAAAACGTCCCTGATGTCACGGGTGAGACCGTGACGTAAGGCTGGCCCGCTTGCAGGCTGGCCTTCGAACGGCCATTTTCCCGCGCGGCGACCAAATTTGAAATTGGTTGCAATAAACGTGCTATAATTAATTCTGTGTTGGCGGTTGACGGCTTTCGGTTCGATTTTCGTAATTACTGGACCAATAGGTATTCTTTACAGCATAAAAACTGAAAGCGAGAAATTTCGTGTCAGTACTCCTTAAACAAAGTAACAAAAATACTGTTTTATTCTCGCGTTTGGTATCTTATCTTTAGTGCTTTCTTTGTTGCACTGCGGGAGTAAACACATTAAACCCCCGGTTATAGCTAGTTTTTTCTCTTCGTCCTTCATGGTAGTGGGCCGTTTCACTTGGAGTTCTTTGAATATTTTGGATGTCCCATTCTTTATTAAAAAAACAGACGTGGTAATGAAACTAAAGAAAATTCTAATGTGCGGCGCTCGTTGTAAGCCAAGCACACTGAGAGACACCGAGAAATGCCTTCATTTCTAGAGCAAGTTAGCTTAGGAACGCATGATGGCCGCCTGCCGAAGGTTGGCGGCAGCGTTGGCGGCTGGGTCAACCAGACAGCGTTGAAGCCCCGGTTTCGAGCTGCCCGGAGTGTCCCTCAATTACTCGATTCTGCAAATGGGGTAACGGGTTGAAAGGACAGGCCCACATGGCGCTAGTGAGACCGTTAAGGGAGTTGCAGAGGGGACAGTTGGGGGATCGGAAGTGAGGGCGTTAGATCTTGTGGAGAATGGAACGACTTGCGAGGGAATTGGTCTGGAGGAGTAGCAAATAGGCGCTCTGGAGCGTTGGTCAGGGGTATCTGGGCACGGGGATAACGGCAGTTGGAGAGCCAGTAATGCTTCGTGACTTATTGGTACGAGAGCACTCGATCGCGGGCCAATCGATCCCTGTGGTGAGGAGTTACAGCGAGCCCAGCACGGCTAGTAAGTGGGACCATTGTGGCTTCCTTTTTGGAATATAGTGATCATTAGAAACCTTGCCCTTGTGGACGGTGCAAGAAACCGCGCCCTTGTGTAAGGCTTGTTGTAGAAAACTACCTTGCCTTTCTAGTTTCTCCTCCCCTCCGAAGTCGCCGTAGCCATATTCATCAATATGATTTCTTATTTCTTACATAGTGTTAATTTAGTTTGAATTCCTGGGGTCGTCCCAATCATCTTTCGCAATTTTCCATTCAAACTTCAATAGCGATTCCTATAGACCACTTCAAACATTCAGTAACTTGACAACCTCAAGCCTCAGTACGCAAGTCTTCGGTCATTGTTATTGTAGTAGATACAAATGGGCCTAATAAATTCCTGCTAATAAATACATTTATGTGGCTGCCAGCGTAAATAGAATACGTGAGGCCCGATTTCATTATAGAATGACTTTCTTTAAAAGTCATTTAGAGGTTGCTGGCTGGGCACATGGCGGAGGAATTCTCTCAAAGTCTCCAACCCATGCTCGGTTTACTTTTGGGGGAACCTGTACATGCCCTTGCTACCCGTGCTCGTCGAACCATTCAATTGTGTAACACTGGCATTTCGATTCGCATATCTTGAATTTCTTTTGTTTAACCAGGTACTCCGGCCTAGACGGCCCGCGACAGCACGTCGTAGCTGATGACTCGCTCAACTGGGACGATAGTCCGGCGGCTGACCAATACAGCACGGAGCGAGCGGAGGAGATGCTGGTTTCAGCGAGAGCGAGGGACTCGGACGTGTCTTCGCTGGATGAGTTGGGTGGGCTTCAGAACACGCTGCTGGGCTCGCTAACGTCGTTCCCACGAGCCACACACCAAGGCCTGAGCATTGGTGAAGATGTGGCCAACATCCTTAGGGCTGATGGGTCTCTATCTCTCAATTCACGTGCCCTTAATTCTTCTGGTTACCTTGACCAGGAGCTGATGTTCTTGCGAAAAAAACGCCAGGTCCACCCCCGAAGCATGGGTCCCACCACCTCCCCCCCGGCATGGGTCCCACCACCACCTCCCGCATGGGGCCACCTCATCCGCCCTGGCCCCTGGCCCGCATGGCCGGGGTCCGCCACCAAATATGGGTCCGCGACCTCCCCCAGGTCCAGGCCCTCCTGGCGGGGGCCCACCCGGACCAGGTCCCCCGCCAAACATGGGTCCTCCGCCTGGCAGAGGCCCTCCACCTCCCCCGGGGCTCGGCCCTGCAGGGGGACGACTCGGGCAGGGCCCACCCCCGAACATGGGTCCTCGGCCTCCACCTGGACCTGGCCCAGGGGGCGGCAGAGCCGGGCAGGGTCTACCGCCGAACATGGGTCCTCCGCAAGGGCCCGGTCCTCAAGGCGGAGGCAGGTCTGGCGCGGGTCCACCGCCAACATGGGCCCTCCTCCCCCAGGCTTGGGCCCCCCCTTTTTCTCCGCCTAGAGGAGGTCCTCCGGGAGGAGGCCTTCCAGGACGTGGTCCACCACCAGGCATGGGCCCTCCTCGTCCCCCAGTGCCAGGACCTCAGGGAGGGGGTAAGCCTGTGCAGGGTCCACCGCCGAACATGGGTCCTCCGCTGCCCGGAAGGGGCCCTCCCCCACCAGGACCTGGCCCTCAAGGAGCGGGAGGTCCGGGGCAAGGTCCGCCAGCCCCCGGCCGCTTTCCCGGGGGACCTCCGCCCATGGCGCCACCAGGAGGTGAGACGCGGAGTATATAAGGCCACTGTGCCTACCTGCAATGTGCGTGGGAACAATGCAGGCCAGCAAAGTAGTTCAGCTGCGTGGTCACGTACATATTTTGTTACTGACAATTTGTTATAAACCGTTAAATGGCCACATGTCCTCCTTTCGGTGTAAGGTTTTGAAAAGACACAAATATCAGAACCCATGTGAACGTTGCTAATCGGATACACCTGTTTGGACGCTAATTATTTTTATAGCGGCACCTGGCCACAGCAATGTCAACTCTGCATTTGTGTGGAGATTGTTCACAGGTAAAAAAAAACTGCTGGGACATTAACCTATAAATGCCGTCACCACATTTGCTGGTACACTTATAGCGCTATTGTGAAGCAACAGCTGTGTTTGTCAGTTCGAGCTGACACATACATACTCTGGTCATTTTCTAAAGAAAGCTACTGGTTAGCCGTTGTATAGAACACCTGTAAACATAGCACCAGCATGCGCTGTACGCAAACCACACTTACAGTGATAGTTCCGCAATTTCCGTTGGAAGCGGCCTGATTTTACGATTTAGTGTCATCAATACAAAATTAGACGCCGATGTTACCTTCGTCTATTAAAAATAAGAGCAAAATGAAAAAATTAGAGCTTGCTTCTGAGCTAGTCGGTACAGTGATACTTACAAAACACTGCGCTGAGTTGACATTGGCGAAGACGAAGGACGGCGAGACAAGATGCATGCTCGCCATCCTTCGTATTCACCAACGTCATCTTAGCGCAGTGCTTTGTAAGTAAAAATGGGGTCCTGTTTAGAATAGCTACTCTCAAACTAAGTTTGCACTTACCCAGCTAGCAGAAAAAGGTTACAAAGCGTATATGCTGCGTTTATCCCAGACAAAAGTTCATGGCTACAAAAGGACCCGGGAAAGACGCCCGCCGTCGCGAGAACGTCTTATATCTCTGCTAATGCGCGCTGGCTCGAACTTTTCTACACCATCTAAATCCGGTTCAGTAAATGTCGAGAAAAATCCGGTTTAAAATAGTGGTTATACGCCCCGAGCTTTGCGATCGCTGCACCGCCTTCTCTGCGGCTTTTAGGCAGGAGCGCTGCGTGACTGATTGTGGCTCATGCAGTGTTTTGGTTCTCTTTCGCTTCTTGCCATTTCCGCGCCCTAGTAGTGGTAGGAGTAGTAGAAACTTTTATTGTGCCCGTGATGGGGTCAAAAAGGAAAGGGACGAAGGAGAAGCTGGTGTCTTCTACTCGTCTTCCTGCCCTCTTCCTCAGTCGTCATCCTGAAGCCCTTGGGTTCTGGCGGCGGCCCCGGCCGTCCGGACGACCCGAAGTTCCACTTTCGGAACGGGGCTGAGAAAAGCAGTCTCCCATTGCTCCGTGTTCGCCACAGTAAACGAGTTGCACCTAGAATTTGCTGTACTACTTTTTTTCTGTCTTGCGGGGCACGACCATGACATGTGGTAGAGGTCCTCCCTACCCGCGCATAGCTTACAGTCTCCTGAGTATATTTTGGGATAGCAGCGGCTGAGCGCAACCGGGTTTCGAAGCGTGTTCGTCTGCAACTGACTCCACCATTCCGAGTCCCGTTCAGTGAGGATGCGGTGCGCGGTGGGGTACTTTCGTCTTTCCAATCTGTATCATTTCTCTGTATGACACCATGCGATCTCTTTCCGACCTGACGAGGTGGGTGAGGTGATGTCGACGTCTGCCTGGCTGATTAAACCTCGGGCGGCGTCGTGGGCGCCTCTTGTTTCCTGTGAGACTCGAGTGTGTTGGCATCGACGTTATTTGAATTTTGCTTACTATTTTCGCTTTCGCGAGTATGCTCGTGGTTCGAGGAGATGCCCTACCTTTTGCGAAATTTCTAACTGCCAATATCGAATTGCTAACAATTATTTTTGCGCTGGTGTTGGATATGGCCACGGCAATGGCCACCTACTCACCCTCCGTAGGTGGCACCGCAGCAAGCGATGCGGCCGTGATGTAATTGATCCTGACGGTCGACTAATGCTACCGTCTTGGCGTCCGCGGGCACGATATTCGGCTGCGTCAACGTAGGCCACGTCCTCTGATCTTTCAAATCGTTTGTGTAGCGCGCGTGCTCGTTTCCGTCTGCGCTCGACGTTATGCACAGGATTCATGTTTTTTGGGAGTGGGGGAACGTAGAGGTGCGTTTGCCACTCAGGGGGGATATTCTCTTTCAGGCCCGCCTGTGTTTCGTATGCTATTCCTAGCGAACGAAGAATGCGTCTTCCGGTACGGCTCTGGAATAGCCTTTCGTAATGGGCCGTTCTCTGTGCCTCTACGAATTCGTCGAGCGTGTAGTGAAGGCTCAACGCTTCAAAACGATCATTTGCAGTGCTGAATGGAAGGCCGATCGCTTGTTTGAACGCCTTTTTTGATGAGACCGCTGATTCTTATTTTCTCGTCCGCTTTGAAATTGAGAAAGCGAGTCACATAGCTAAAGCCCGCTTATATCGAACACGGATATATCGAAATATTGCCTATATCGAACCCTTGTACAATTCAGGTAAACATTACATGCATTTAAAACTTTTCATATCGAACGTGATTTTGCTCACAATGTATATGTCGAACTCTCCCGCGCGAGATTTTTCGCTCTCCTTAGGCATGCAGCAGGCTTTCCCGCAGTACATCGGCGCAAGGCGGTGGCGAGGTGACTCCCGCGCGAGCTCGGGCGCGTCCAAACCGGCCGTGGCAGAGTGGACCAGCTCCACGCATGCATGTCGTTGGAGCCGAAAGCGCCACATTGGGCGCTGCGGGTTGCGGTGTCACCGAACTCGCTGCCCGCGCCACTCGCTGCCCGCACTTGTTCGGTTCGCTGGGATCGCCATTATTCGCTTGTATCCATGCTTGCCTCCGCCCTGTCGGAGACGCCGAGGATTCCGTACCGCTTCCGAGCACCAGCGAAGGCGTCGCTGCCATGGCCCTGTTACGGCGATACTGCAGTGCCATTGAGGGCAGTGGTCTTGTGCTTGTCGACTATTTAGATACCGTGGAGCAAGCAGTCACCAGCAACGCGTTGTGCTCCAAAAAGCAGGCTACACTCACTCAGTTCTTCCGTCCAAATAAATTCATATTTTCTGTCCGAGAAATTGTCGTATCAGTAGTGAACTGCAGTGTGGTAAGAGCTCAGCGTCAGCTCGTGACTCTGTCGGCAAGATTACTCTCATATAAGTTTTTTTTGCTTCACTTTGTATATCGAATTTTTGCTATATCGAACTATTTTACAACCCTTGCGCTGTTCGATATAAGCTGGCTCTACTGTAAGTAATTTCGCTTAGCACGAAGGATTGGATCAGTCATACTAGGCTTTCTTCTTTCATGCCTATGTGCCTGTTTGCTACCCGTGCAATAAATCGCATGGTTAGTTGCGTGCTTTTTTCTAACTGTTAAATGGTTTCGTTATTGTGGCCATTACCTTGAATTTTAAGGCGAAGAACTCGGATACTGGCCACTGTAGGAATGAGTTGGCTGCCCGCGTAGAGCTCGATGTTAGGTGTAGCAGGGTCCCGTTTGCGACCTCTGCTAGAGGGTCTATGTATCAAGAGTTCGGAATTTTTTGGGGAGCACTCGAGGCCTCGAGGGCGGACATATCGATTATCGCGTCTATTCTGCTCGGTCACGTGTCCTGCCCATGTCCGTCGCAGCCGCCCGCGACCCACAGGGTCACGTCGCCGGCGAAGAGGCTCTGATTTAGAGTGGCTATCTCATTTAGTTTGTCGGGTAGTCCCGTCATGGCGGCGTTAAATAGAAACGGTGAAAGTACCGAGCCTTGCGGCGTCCCACGGCTTCCCATTGCAAATGGGCTCGATTCGGTGTTTCCAATCCTTAGGAATGCCGTTCAGACTGAAGGAAAAATTTCTAATGTAATTGTAAACTTGTTTTCCGGTCCCCAGTCTCTCCAGAATCGCCTCGTTACCACGCCCTAAAGATTTTATGGTGACGTCTGTAAGCATATAGTACGTTTATGGTACTTGAAAAGCAGCTGCGTCTTGGTAGAGTGCTCGAACTCCAATAAGAGCTATCCGGGGACGCGGTTCTGCGCGCTTCTTGGCCGCTGTTACGGGCGTTGGCGACCGAAGCCGCATATCACCACTGTCACCTCAGAATACATCACGCACACACAAGTGAATTCCATTGTTGCCTCGTGTATACCTGATACTGGCATTGAAAGGTTGGTTTCATTTTGCAGGGTGGACAATGAATGCGGCGTCGTTCCGAATATATCAATCGTACAAAAATATGTTTCAGGGATGTGATCACCCAATCTCTGACAATACCTGACAAGGTGGGATGTGATAACCCAATACCTGAGATGGGAATATAAAACACGTTAAAATATTAGTATACTTCAAGACTGCGTCGCCAGAGATATGCCAAGTCATAGCAAGGACCAAGAAAAGTGAATGAAACCATGGAAAAATAAATGGACTGCAAGTGCAAAAGAAACAGAATAGCTCGTATATGGGAATGAAAAAATTGGCTCCAATCCACGCTGTGAAGGTGGTTGGAAAGCAAAGCTGTGAGCGACCGCTACAGAAATTCCACAGGCGACGAGAATTCACACACCTGGCTCTACAGAGTGAAACCAGAGATTCTGGTTACCTGGAATTCGCGGGGGCGGCGTTCCGAACGCAGCAGCAGCGTCGGCCACGGCCGGGCTCGAGCGGCGGACGCCGCCGCTGTAGCCCGGCGGTGAGTCGGGGGAAAGAAAACGGAGGGAAGCGTCTCTCGAAGGGTGGCAGCGGAACCTAGCCATCCTGATGTGCTAGCTCGGGGCTACACCACCGCGCGACACAAGCGCAGACACCGAAACCATCCGGCATGTGAGCTTAGTGATCCCCATTTACACAGACTTAAACCAAATAGTTTCGTAACTTTTAGAAATGCGAGAAAGCTGGCGGAACTTTTATAATCGATATTTATCAGTAACAGTTGCTCCATTCGTCTTTTGTATAATCTGTTAAAACTCAACCGAATCGGTATTCAGCAATTTAGAAAACGCAGTCCCATTGCGCAGTGGCAAGCAGTGCGCAAAATGTGGCTTTTCTCTAGCGGCCAGATGTCTGCAAGTGGTCCCCACATTTTGTTTTCCCGCCTTGCAAACCAATCCTTAACGTATCTTTGCCGTACGACAACTTAATTCCGTCGGGTCCGGATTACCCAGGAGGTGCTGTCGAGCAAGTTAATCAAGCCGTGCGAAGTAAGCGCGCAATGGATGCAAAGCTGCGCCAAAACAGGCCCGACACCTTCACTAAAGCAGACGTAAAAGCCTACGGAAGGGTCCCGCCGGCGCGGCCGCTGGGGTGAGCACGGAGAACGCTGGGTAATAGGGTCCTATCGCCGCGCCATCTACACTGCGCTCCATGAGTGAAAAACGCCCTCCGCCTCCCCAGCCCCGTTCGGAGTTTCATGTCCCGCACGCCGCGATAGAACCATTGGCTGGTATAGGTAGAACGCTTTGCTTTAAAAAAAAAAACAGTGTAGCTTCTTATTTGCTAAAGACGTTCGTCTAAATTTAAGCCAGGTAGGACTCACGAGATCAACTAGATGCAAAATGCACTGCTATTTCGCGAAACATAGGCAGTGAGGGGAGGGGGGCGCTTAACTATCATTGTGTACGAATGCGGTGTGAAATCAAGGAATGAAGTTTTACTAATCACACATGCAAGCCTCACGTTCACTTTACTTTTGTTTATATACGTCAACGAACAGCTGATCACTCGGCGAAAGCAGTTTTGGAAGTATACCGGTTAGAAAGTTCACAACTGATAAAAGGTGCCGTTGGAAGTGTGAGGTATCTGTTAAGGCTCTCTTATTTCTGTTTGTGCTAGATTCTGGACGCTACCTGTGTCATACAACGATGCTTCGAAGAAACGTTTAGTCGCGGAGGCGGATTAATCTAGAAGCGCGCCTCCGCGCTGCTAGCGAGAATATTTCTATTAGATGAATGTTTGCGGGCACTCACCTGACGGCAAGACAACCACCATTAAACTTTTTGTCGTCTGTGGACCACCGGTATAATTTTGGATTATCGATTGTACTTCTTTGTAGAATATTCATGAAATTTATGCCACACTGGCTTGTCATCAATACCTGATGTATGATATTGGCAAGCGTAACTGGCGTGCTGTCAGGTACAAGTGCCTCGCTGGATTATCTAAGCGCACAAAACAGATCTACAACGTAGTGTGTAGCCGTAGCATGACCACCCTCAAAGAACACTGCTTACGGAGACACTGTCAGTAAATTTCAGTGCGATGGAACTACAACCAGTTCCTTGCATGTGCCGGTTTCGCGACGCACGTCTGTGACATACACCTGGCGCTTATACAGACCGAATATCCCACTAAGATCGCGTCAGAAAACCTTTGCAGTCTCGTAAACACACCACGGTTTGCAAACAAGAGTGACTGCTCCGCATTAAATGTATTTCCAGAGCCTACACAAGGTAAATCGCAGCTCGCGAACGTTCCGCAAAAGCAGCGGCGACAGTGGGTAGCGGGCCGGAGCCCCCCGCGGCTGCTTTCGAAACTGCCGCTTGGGGGATTTAAGAAGTGGCGCCCCTACAGGCAGCGCTTGAGGCGTATAACAGGA
Organism: Haemaphysalis longicornis; assembly: GCA_013339765.2. NCBI lineage: Eukaryota > Metazoa > Arthropoda > Arachnida > Ixodida > Ixodidae > Haemaphysalis > Haemaphysalis longicornis. Next base: position 10,171 of record JABSTR010002345.1, on the reverse strand, counting down.
CCTGTAAAATTCGTTTTGGATGTATCACTGAATCGGCGTATAAGGACGTCTTGTAAACGCCTGAAAAAATTGTCAGTTAATACTGGTCGTTGGGATGCTATAAAATTTCTCTATTCGCATATTATAGCTGCATTTAAGTAGCCTTCTAAACGACCATGACGGGCCTGTTGTCCTCGCTCTACACGACGTCGTCGATAAAATAACTGAAACACTGCAGTGCGCGACAATCACAACGCACCGCACGCAATCCGTGAGTTACTCAATCTACTCAATAATTGAAATACAAATCAGTTCAAACAATTTTATTAAATTCAGTGAAGCGCACTTGCTAACACTGGAATGCAGGATTTACAGTTTGATTATGAGAGTGATAAGGTGGACAAGATATTTGAATGTTAAGATCACGGCCTGTCCTCGCATCGGTCTGTCGCTGGCTTGGCAACGGCGATATATCATTAGGGCGTTCCTCTGGAATACCGGAACTAGAAAAAAAACATATTCAGCACGCTGGGGCGCGACAACACGAGAACCAGACATGTACGTAATTCGTTGGAAGGAAGGAGTTACTTCTACTTAGTTATAATTCTCGGTAACGAGTAACGTACTTAGTTACATTTTAAGAAAGGAACGGGTAACGTGTTTAGTTCCTTTCAAGGCCAAGGAACGAGTAACGGTATCGGGTTACTTCTGAGGATTGATAACGCAACTACCTCCCAATTCCAGAAAGCAAGCACGCTGAAACACCAGATAAATGTAGCGCTACTAAAACGCTGCAATAAATAGACATACTGGCCGAACGAGCGGCCACCCCCTTTTTTCTTCCTTTTTTCTTCCATGCGACTCTTACATTTCTGACCGGCCGCATGAAACCTGTACATTATCGCCGTTAACTATGAACATGAAAGGACGCGCATGAAAATACAGAAGCTAAAGCAGCAACAATTTCAAGCGCGGAATATTTTTCACGTCCTTCCTGAAAAATTACTCCCACCTCCCCTCGCGGGAACCCCTGTGTAGATGCGACGCATAGGGGGTTCCGTTGTTGTTTCCGTTAGGTTGATTCTCCCATCGCGTGAAACGTGCCGTGAACCCCCTGCCGCGGCTATGACCAACGTGGCGCGGCTATGACGCAACACAATCCAACACAATCCACTTTAATCCAATCCAAATCCAATCCAATCCAATCTAATCCAATCCAAATCCAATCTAATTCAATCTAATCCAATCTAAACAAAGCCAAGCCAAGCCAAGCCAATCCAATCGAATCCAATTCCAATGCCCCTCGCGAGAGAGTGTTCGCTATCGGAGAGGAGAGGGGGTGAGCGCGGAGAGCGCAGCTCACGCGGCGAGGAGAATGGGGGAGGGGTGTGGACGGACAACGACAACGTCCGCTATGGAGGGACAGGCAAGTGAATGGATGCCGTCGCATCTAAAAGTGGCATGTTGCCCAACTGTTCATATAAAAAAACACCAAACTGTAAAGTCGCCTGTTGATTTGAAGGTAATCGCACGGAGCTTCGACCGATGAAGATGATAAACCCTGCGGGGCATGCATTTTCGGCGCGCCTGGGACCTAGTTCTCCTTTCTCCTCTTCTTCCGTGGCTGTTCATTCAAGCATTGATCACTCCCGCGGCTAGTGAACCACCCTTTCCGCTTTGTGTGATTTTCTGTGGTCGTAACTAGTGATTTATTGTAGGGTTTAACGCGCCGACGCAACGCAGGCGATGAGGCAGCACCGTAGTGGACGGCCTCCGGATTAATTGGTGACCACCCTGGGGATCTTTAACGTGCGCCGAAATCTCGTACACATGGGCGTTTTGCTTTTCGCCCCTTCAGAAAATCGGCCGCCGCGGCCGGGAATCGAAGGTCGTACTAGTGTCACTACATAACGATACAGAATACCGTCACTGAGGCATGCAAATGAGCAACGGCAGCCATTTTGGTGTTTATCAGTATTTCCCGATTGCCGGTTCTGCGGCCTCACCGCTAAACTTTGACGAGGGCATTTATAAACAACACTGCCGAGGACGGCAGCAGCCCCGGCATCTTCGAACACACTTCTGCGGCTGAAATGCTGCGAAGCGCGTTATCTTTCAATTCGCGTTCGGAACGACGCCAGTCGCGCGCAGTCGCAGAGCAGGGAGGACAAGCTGAGACTACCACAGTTGACCGACAGGAAACGCATAAACAAACAAAAATGGAGGAGCCCATGAACCGTCGCAGTGTAAACAAATGTCACGTGATGCGAACTGACCAATTATCACGGCGGCGGCACGGAACAATAGCAGAAAAGTGTGCCGATACTCCGTAACTTTATCTAGTGACACTAGTTGTAACCACGTGCGCGCTGTCTTCGTGGTTATCGTGAGCTGCGAAAGCACCCATTGTTATAAATGCCCAGTAGTTCTATTTCCGAAGTGTTTGTGGGCACCTTTTCGAGAACTGCTATGACATGTGACGCCTCTGAGCTATCTTGCACAGCTAGCATTAGATAAAAATTTATTACCATCTCGTTTTGGTTGCGACAAGTTGGACGGCGTCGCTGCGTGAGCTATAAAAAAGAGGGAGAGGATACTTGTTTTGCAGCGGGAGGGTTGGCGGCTTGGAAAACAGTGCCCGAAAAAGAGGAAAAACTGCGTAAACTAGGAATCTAGGCGCAGTAAAGGACCCCTGGCGGGGCGTTATCGTCGGTAGTCGGCCGACGCTCGCGCGATTACCTTGAAATAGCAACGCGACTGCCCCATTCCTATAAACGCGAAATCACTGTGTAACCGTTACTCACCAAATCAAAACCCGAAAAGAGAAGACACCACATAGGTTTTGTACTCACCTGAGCAAATAAAGCGAGTGTCAGTGCGCTGTCATCAGACGGCGTCGTGGCCGGCGTCGTGGACCTTGGTCGTGGCTCGTTGCCGGACTGCGCCCTGATGCGCTGCTTGCAGAGCGCTCGCTATGCGCTGTCCTGGCTGTATGTTACAGGGGTCGGTATTCTTGTGTTTTGTCCCGTTTTGTGTCCGTTTTGAGCAAGCCCTCGTGGGCTGAAAGCGAACACCAGGGTGTGATGCCATGGACGCACGGCGGAGCTATGAACCGCGGCTTCTCGGAGCAGACGATTTGGAGCAGACGATTCTTCGTCGCCTTCTTTGTTCGCTGGGAGAACAATAAACACATAACAGATAGTTTAAAATTGGTATAGTTATTTAAAATGCGTTTGCAAGAACAGCTGCGCAAAAGCCAACCCAAAGCCCTCCTACAACTGGAAGTACTTCACAATAAAACGGACGCAAAACGGATGTTTCAAAACGGACAAACACGAGAATACCGCCCCAAGACCCGCCGCGGTGGTCCAGTGGCTAAGGCGTTGTGCTGCTGAGCACGGGGACCCGGGTTCGACAACTGGCCGCGGCGGCCGCTTTTCGGATGGAGGCGAAAAGCTAAAGCGCCCGTGTGTTCGAGATTTCGGCTCACGTTAAAGATCCCCAGGTGGTCGAAATTATTCCGGGGCCCTCCACTACGGCGCACCACATCGCCGGCGTTGCGTCGGCGTGTTAAACCCTACGATGAAATTAATACCGCTCCAGGACAGTTTTAAATGCATAGCATTTCAGTAACTCACGATGTCCACCCGCGTTGACGTCCGTATTCGTAGTCCGCGCCCCTCCCCTTAACACTATATATAAAAAAAATACTATCTCGGCGCCTGGTTTCGATCCTCTCGACCCGCGGGGGGGAACGCAATGTACATGGTGCTCTACCCACTGCGCCACAAAGCCGCACACAGAATGGGAGGCTACGAACGCGCCTTATATCCTTGACTCATTCCACTACGCCAAGAAGCTGCTGATACAACGCATTCACTACCACCAACTCCCCAAACACTAAACGTTAACGCAATACACCCACCCCTATGCGATGTCATTTACTCGAGTCCCCCTCGCGGGGAGATGGGCCCAATTCTTTTCCTTTGTGCATAGAGCATGCGCTCTAGCCCACTCCTCGCCCACGACATGCCCCTGGCGCCGCCGGTTTTCCCCGGAGTGGAACGCCATTTCAGAAAACGTCTTTTTGGCGAATAATCGGGACTGAATAAATCCGTACCAGTTTCCTACATTGAACACACAACTAAAACAGCGCTCAGATAATACCAGAATTCAAAAGCCCGCCTTTTCGATGAATTCGAGGCGAATAAATCCCTCTCTCAAAATCGTATTAGTGCGTCTAACTTGGTCGAAAATCTCTTTCGGCCGATGTATCCCCCAAACGAACGTCTTAAAGACATTTTGTGCTAGCTGGGATGTGACTGAAACTTGGCTGCGTTGGTTGTTATAGATGTTAAAAAAAAAAAAAGGCGGTAAAAGACGGCGATTTAGAATATGAAATAGACACGACGCCACGGGTCGTCCTGTTCGTTTCTATTCTTGTCGCCGTCGTTTACCGCTGCGTTTAACAAAATACACCCTATGAGGCACTCTGCGTGGATTTAAGCGCCGGTGCAAATTAGACTTCAAAAATTGCAGACGCCGACCTCATCACAAGCTCCATTTTCTCTGGATCTCGCTTCCTTCATCACGCAGCGTAAATATATCTGTATCTGAACTGAGCCCCGTGCTAGGCGTCTTATGTTCGTCGCCGTGATTTAGGACATTCAGAGATTCCCTGCGTGTTTACCCTTTTGCAGAGTAGTATTCAAATCTTTTTCCTCTTCCATGCGCTACGATGAACATTAAGGATCAGAACAGTGTAAAACTTTGGCTGCCCTTCTGATAAGCTCATAACCGGAGAAATATACGCTACGTGCGCCCACAACGCACATTCACGCGTTGCACCTCAGCGAAGTATCGATATCAGCTCGATGCAGTTGCCACCTATAGGCGAACGGCAGCAGAATAGCAGAAATGGCATGTTTACGGTCTCAGATCCGAGGGCGAACTAGCATGCTGCGGCGCAGGGAACACCTTGTGGAACTGTTTTTAATATATTTCATCGGCACGCCATCGGTGTCATTACAGCTTCCCACGTTAACGTTCTAAATTACCATGTGCTCACGTCTCACAAGCCGCTCGTGTTCATTCAAGTCCTGATACATAAGGGAATAAAAAAAATTACAATGCCTTCCCAAGGAAAGTTGAGAGAAGCGCGAAAGCTTTCTCACAACAAAATTGCGTCAAACGTGCGTCAAACACTTCGTTAAAAGTGCGTCTAATCTTCGCTGAAACTGAGTTCAATCCATCGTTAAACCCACAAGGACCCAAATAGCAAACGAAGAATGAACCCCTGCGACGATTTCTTGCGCACAAAGTAAACTCATCTACGAACAATCGGAAATGCATACCGATAGGAGGCTTATGAGATTAACGTATACTATTCTGTTCCTTCTTTATGATCGACGCGTGTATTATCTTATCTATAACCGCTCCATTTTCGCGATTTTCAGGTAACCGTTTTGACACCATGGAGGCCCTGTTTCACGCACGCGCCGTTTGTGCGGAGACTTATCAGAACCTTTCGGTCGACCAACCGGTCAATGGGGAAACGCATTAATTTTTTGGCAGGGCGCAGCCTGAGGTACCACTAAGAAAGGTTTCGCTTTAAAACAACCGGCCGCGTCACAAAAACAATCACCATATGGTTCTCCGCAAGGTTTAAATCTGCCCACGGGTAAAAGTGTAGGTCCACTTACTTCATATGCCGAATGGGAAGTTGTAAAAGCGCCCGTGACTTAGTATTCTGGAATACTGAACTGCAATGACGACTTCAACACTGCTTCGCGTGTTCTCGAACCCGTGAGCAGTTATGACCACATACCCGGAGTTACTGGTTCACCCAGCGAACACGCCTGACTTACATATTTCCAAGACGGTGCACCTTGTAGCAAAGAATACTGTACGGCAATGCCGCTGTCTTAATAAAAACCATCATCATATTTACGCCCAGTGCGGGACTAAGGCACCTCACATACACTCCCAACTACTGCCGTCCTACTCTTTACGAGCCGATTGTTTGCCCCACATTTTTGCAGCTCATCATGCCATCGAGCAATCTTTTTTTTCCCGCCTTTTTCGTCCCCCCTCTTGATCTCGGTAGCCGATCTACTATACTGGTGGTCCACAAACGGTTGTCGACTTCCGACGTGCCCAGCCCAACTCAGATCTTTTATCTTAATTTGAGAATGTCTGCCTCGCGCGTTTGATTTGAAATCGAATCCGCTTTTTTCCCTATCTATAAATACGCTCAATTACAACTTTCACAACGTTCAAGAGACCGTAAGCGATATCCAAAACGAATACCCCTAATGCACGCGATCATTTCTTGAAGTTCGGCTGACCTGCCATTTATTGAACATCATCAACGATCTCTTCATACGCAACCGACCCAGTATTCTCTGTGGTTTGTTACCTTTACTGTGAGTCACTACATAAGTACTGCCGAAACATCAGAGATGGATTTTATCTTTTCATTGTTCCTTTTGATCTTGTGGCAGTGCTCCTTCAGTTAACTATTTTAAAAACACAAAGGCCAGTTTTGCCGTGAGTAAGAGTTGTACACGCCTAATGAAATTATAGTAACGGTATTTTCACCATTGGTATTGCATTCATAATTTCTTCACGTAAAAATGGTAGTAAGGTCGCAATGGACACACTTTTAATGGTTCCCGCATGCGCAGAGAGAGGCCCCCCACCAGGGGCTCGCCAACCAGGTCCCCAGGGACCAGGTCCCCCACCAGGGCCACCCAGGGGCCCGGGTATGCCACCGCCATTCGGTGGACCGCCACCACCACCAGGCGGACCAGGTGAGGTCGAGAAAACCGATGCCTGCTAGAAAAGTCAAATGAACATTTAGGGGTTCATGACTTCATGAGTCAATAACCTGACACTTCAATTTATGCCAGGTCACAAGCCACGCCAACCTTCTGCGCGGTCTAGAAAAATGCCAAAAAATTGTGTTCTAGCTCGCGCTTAAACCGGCCCAATCAGCCTTGATACGCTAACTTGTGGCAGTGCATGAATATCGTTTGGAATATATAGACAATGTGATTACCACTATTGGTCACTATGTCATGCTGCACCACAAAAACTAACAAACGCATATTCCTTGGGCGAGCCATCCATAAGAATTGTTTGACAAGCAATTTTTTTGTATTCAATAATCATTGCATTGCAAAACCGCAACGTGGCATGGTGATCTAAAGCGTTAAGAATGATGACCGAATTCACGAAAGGTCCGTTTCGTAACTATCGAGGCCGTGTTTTTCAATGAACACGCACTACTTGACTGGAATGGTGGAAAATCTGACATCGATGCCAAGACATGGCACATAAAATGGCCCACGGCGCAAGAACGTTAAAGTGAGCGATTTGAAAAAACTTGGTAAATTTTTGCATGGTTTGATTCACTCAATGGTATATGAACCGCTCATCTACACTGCCACGCGCCTCGATGCCTTCAACTGGCTAAAGATGAATGTAGGGAAGGCACTGTGGCTTCATAAACGTGTTTTAGAGAAATTGACTGAGACCCACGCGAGCAATATGGGTGTGCCATATTTGTAGAATTTCGTATTTTCATCCCTACATCGAGTCGTTGGCCGACCCCTATTGAGTTTACGGTCGATTTAAAGCGCCACCGTTAATGAGATGGTCCACCTGTTTTCCCGCATACGCATGAAGTGATTGATTTGATTTGATTGATTGATGTAGGGTTTTAGGCGAAGCAACGCAGGCGATGAGGCGCGCCGTAGTGGAGGGATTAATTTTGACCACCTGATCTTTAAACGTGCGCCGATCTTTAACGTCCGACACAGGGGCGTTTTTGAAATCTCGCACACATCATAAAAGGCGTTTTTGCTTTTCGCCCCCGGGAATCAGAAAAGCGGCCGCCGCGCCCGGGAACCCACCTCGAACCCGCCACCTGTGGCTCAGCAGCGCAACGCCTTAGCCACTGACCACCGCGGCGGGTTACGGATGAAGTGTCCTGCAGTGGACGCAATGATGATGACAATGATTATGATATTTTCTGAAGCAAAGGGCGTGCAGAAAATTGCAGTTCCTCAAAAATGTCCTCCTTGCTTGACGTGCAACAGCTGCGCCACTATGCGGCTTCCACTGAAACCAACGGTCACACTGCGCTGCTCCAGCAAAATGACAATTCCAATGCGAACACGGGTTCGCCAGTGCGACATAACCTTAACGTTGCGCTTGGAGTTCTAACGCCGCCATTCGGTAGCCACCGCAAGACGTACAATTAGGCTGACGCGGCTTGGCCCGTCGTGAGGCTGAATAGTACGGCTACCCAAAGTTAAAACCAGATTCATTCCTAGCACGGCAATGGGAAACAGCTCCCAGCTGTAATATTGGACAGAAAAAGAAAGCACAAAGAAAATTATAACGGTTCATACAGGTGGAGTGATCCAGCATGTAAATGCGCCGAGCGTCGAACTCGCAACGCTGCCCCACTCATCGGTACAACACTCACGGCAGAGCCAGGCCACTGTAGAGGCGCTTACTATACCGGCACAGCCGCTCGGAAATTGGAAAACTTCTTTAAACAGTGAAGGTGTTTAGCAAACCGTAATTTTTCTGTCCTCAGTTAAAAATACCAAGAAAATTCCGAGAACGCGCATGTGAGCACATGCCTGGTGGCGACCGCCCGGCTGTTAGAAAACAAGAAAATGTGGAGCGCTCGTGTGTGCGTGCCTCGCGACGACCGCCCAGCGTCCCCGGCGCACGTTTCCAAGCCAAGCGTACCCACTTAGTGAGATTGACCAAAATTGGCAAAGAAAACTACAGCGTCCACCATAATCGTGGCAACACTTGCTCGGAACGAGGAAGGCACCTCATAGCGTACGCCCCTCTAGGGTGTTGTACAATGATTCTCAATTTTTATAAAATGAAGGAAGGTCACACATATAGCAACAACGACGAGCGAAGGTCGTTGCGGCAGCAGCGAAGAAACAAATCGCTGCAATCGTAGACGTAAACCGTCGTGATGGTTGGGAAGGTTGCGTACAGCTTCGCTACCTCAAGACTTACGCGTTAGTGTGGACTTCCTCAATTTTTATTGTACTCAACGTAGCAATAAAAGTGTTTAGATGACCTCGCGATTTTCTAAAGAGTAAGTGCTTTGTAATTGTTGGTGTGATGTTAATCTATTCACCCTTTGGCAGCAAATCAAGAAGTGGCTGTAGGCCGTTTGAAATGTGGCCGCGGGTGGTAGGTGCGTTATTTAAATAATGATGGGTGGGAAGGATTATCGTGCCTGCAAAGGTGCAGCAGAAACGATATCGTTTCTTTTAGCGAGAAAAATGAATTTTCGAACCACGTGATGAGTTCGGGACAAAATGCGGTGGGCCTTAAAGGTGTTAGATCACATCAGAATGCGACAAGGAGGAAAAGAACAAACAAAGGACTGGCAAAAATATTTTGTAGTTGACATGACACCAGTGTCAGCCCTTGCGTGATGGGAGATGTATGCGGATTCGACTAGAATTGCAGGATTCATTTTGCAGCGGCCTTATGCTCCATGTGAACTGAGTTTGTAAGAGTATATTAATGCGTAATCAATGGTACACTCAGGTCAAGGTATGGGTGTTCCACCGAGGCCTCAAGGTCCTGGTGTGGGTGGCCCACCACAGCCACCTGGCCCGGAGATGCGTGCCCCACCTGGAGGTCCCCCGAGACCCCCAGGTCCTGCTATGGCTGGTCCACCGATGCCACCAGGACCTGGCGGTACCCTGGGAAGTCCGCCAAGACCACCGGGTGCCGGCATCGGTGGCCCACCAAGGCCACCTGGTCCGGAAATGCGGGTTCCGCCAGGTGGACCACCGAGACCACCAGGCCCTGGTATGGCTCTTCCGCCGGGCCATGCCACCGATGCCGCCAGGACCTGGTAGTCCCCCAGGAAGTCCGCCAAGACCACCGGGTGCCGGCATCGGTGGCCCACCAAGACCACCTGGCCCGGAAATGCGTGCCCCACCTGGCGGACCACCGATAGGCCCACCAGGCCCTGGTATGGCTGCTCGACCAGGCCATGCCACTGATGCCGCCAGGGCCAGGTGGTCACCCGGGAGGTCCGCCAAACCACCGGGTGCCGGCATCGGTGGCCCACCAAGACCTAATCCCCACTGGCCCGGAAATGCTGTGCCCCACCTGGCGTACCCCCGATACCACCACC
>JABSTR010002344.1:0-26521 GCA_013339765.2 Haemaphysalis longicornis | reverse complement strand
CTCAAGATCGACAAGAAGCCCTGAACACTTCTACAGTCACAGCGACTACTGAGCCCACCAGTCTTGTTGAAATTAGCCCCAGGCTAACCCAAGAGCAAATGCACCTACTCCAGGCTCTCATCAGCTCGTTCGGTGAGTGCTTTGCTTCGTCGACCAAGGTAAAGCACACTGGCCTATTTAAACACCGCATTATAACCGGAGACGGAGAGAGACCTGTTCGGCCACAACCGTACATGGTTCCGTCAATAGAACTAGAGGCCATTCAACGCCAGGTCAAGGAGATGCTGAGGGATGACGTGATACAGCCGTCTAAAAGTCTGTGGGCATCACCTGTCGTTCTCGAACGACGGTACCCCCTGCTTCTGCGCCGACTACCGACGACTTAACAAAATTACCAAAAAAGGATGTATATCCCTTGCCACGTATCGATGACTCCCTCGATCGACTCCGCCATGCCAGATGTTTTTCTTCCGTCGACCTGTGTAGCGGATACTGGCAGATTGAAGTTGATGAAAAAGACCGTGAAAAACCTGCCTTCATTACCCCTGATAGATTGTTCGAGTTTAAAGTGCTGTCATTCGGCCTTCGCTCTGCACCTGCCACATTCCAGCGAATGATAGACAGCGTTCTCTCGGATCTCAAATGGCGCTCTTGTCTCGTTTAATTGGATGATGTAGTCATGTTTTCAGCCTCGTTTGATGAACATCTTTAACGCCTCCACGCAGTATTCGATGCCATCCGTGAAGCCGGTCTTTCACTCAAGCCAGAAAAGTGCCACTTAGCCTTCGAAACACTTAAGTTTCTTGGAGATGGGGTGAGCTCTGAGGGCGTGAGCCCAGACCCCGAGAAGACCCCTGCGGTATGCTCGTTCCCAACGCCAACTCACAAACGTGCCATCTGCCGATTCATGGGTGTTTGTGCAAATTTTCGACGATTTGTGGCCAGCTTTTCAAAAATAGCGGAGCCCCTAACTCGCTTGACAAGGGATGACGTACCTTTCGTTTGGGGAGAAGAGCAGTGCATAGCTTTCGAGGAGCTCAAGAGGCGCTTGTAAAGGAACCCTATACTTGGTCATTTTGACGAAGATGCCAAGACGTAGCTGCACACAGATGCAAGCAATGTTGGTCTCGGCGCCGTTCTAGTACAGCGGCAAGAAAAAGTTGAGCGAGGGATTTTCTACGCAAGTCGCACTCTGTCACTGGCGGAGAGAAACTATTCGACGACAGAAAAGGAGTGCTTGGCGGTAATATGGGTGATTACAAAGTTCAGACCGTACTTGTACGGCCAACCATTTCGCATCGTTAGTGACCATCACTGCTTGTGCTGGCTGGCAAGTCTCAAGGATCCGTCGGGACGCCTAGCGTGGTGGAGCCTCAAGCTTCATGAGTTCGATGTCACCATCGTCTATTAATCTGGTCGACTGCTTGTCGCTGACTGCTTGTCGCGAGCTCCCCTTGAGCGTAATCCTGGTGACTCAGAAGAGGACAAGGCTATCCTCGGATCCTTGAAAGCTACAGATCTTCCCCAGCAACACAGCGACTACTCGGAGCTCCAGCCACTCATTGAGTACCTCGATGGACATAGCGTGATTATCCCCCTACTTTTTTAGGCCCTCACTTTCAACTTTCGTTCGCCGGGACGGTGTGCTCTTTAAAATAGGATTTCACCCTACAGGATACGAATGCCGTCTGGTTGTAACGACATGCCTGCGTGGCGACGTTCTACACGATTTTCACGACGAGCCCTCATTGAAGCACTTAGGCTTCTTTCGCACAATGCCGCGCATCCGCCAGAAGTACTACTGGCCAAAGTTAGTCGCGACAATCCAACATTACGTCACAAAGTGCCGTGATTGCCAGCGCCGCAAATCTCCATCTACCCGGCCAGCCGGCTTCTTACAGTCTATCGATCCACCGAACCTGCCATTTCAACAAATTGGCATGGACTTACTCGGCCCATTTCCTTTGTCGTCAGCTGGAAACAAGTGGATTGTGGTTGCTACCGACTTTCTTACACGGTACTGCGAAGAAAAGGCAACACCACGAGGAACATTAGCGGAAATTGCGAAATTTGTCCTCCACAGTATCGCGCTCCGCCATGGTGCCCTAGCTGTCATCATTACTGACCGAGGAACTGCGTTTACATCAGCGCTTACTGAACAAGTAATGAAACTTCCGTACACGGACCACCACCACACAACTGCATGCCATCTGTAAACCAACGGTCTGACCGAGCGGCTCAACAAGACCATCGCTGATATGATTTCCATGTATGTTAATGATGACCACAAGAACTTGGATGAGGTACTACCCTAAGTTGTATTCGCATACAACACGGCTCTGCAGGAAACAACCGGCTTCACTCCGTTTCGTCTCGTTCATGTGTGGGAGGTCACCACAATGCTTGATGCGATGCTTCTGCCCAATAGAACTGAAGCACCCACTTCAGGCGCTGAAGAATTCACTAGGCGCGCCGAAGCAGTATTCGCAAACTCGCGCGATGTAGAACACGGAACTAACAAAAAATAGAGGCACGCCGATAGAACAACCGGCACAGAGAGGTGGCTTACCAGTATGGAGACCAGGTTTTGGTGTAGAGCCCTGTGCGCCTTCGAGGGAGATCCGAAAAACTGTTGCGGTGCTACTTCGGCCCCTACAAAGTGGTGCGTCAACTCAACGAGGTTACGTACCAGGTAGTTCCTGAAGGAACTGTTCAATCTCGGCAGTGGGCCTTTCCAGAAGTTGTTAATGTGGCCAGGATGAAGCTGTGCCACTCACGTTGAGTGCCGATGCCCGTTCAATGGACTTGACGGACTCCCGGTTGCTGAAGTTGCAATCTCGTTCCTGGAGGAGTGCCAAAGACGCCTCCAAGACTGTGAAGGACTGTCGGAACTATAGTAGCAATTGTGTGGTGTTTAGAACCTTCCTTTTTATTGTTTACACTTTTCTTTCGCATCCGGTTGATGCTTTTTGAAGGAGAGGGATATTGTCACACTATGAACGGTAATTATCCCCGCAAGGGTATGCGCCGACAACCCGGAAACCGCCATGACGACTAGGCGGAGCCAGGGACCTGGGTAGAAGAAGAAGACAATATGCTTGCTTGCTCGCTATATTATGTGGGCTATATACTGATTAAAACTATACTGTTTGGCAACCATCTGTCCCTCTCGTTACAATATGCAGAATAGGACTATGCGCGGACCTCTGCAATTCTATACGTTTTCCCCATACCTTATTTACAATTATTCTAGTTGTACATTTGTTTTAAGCCATGCGCGCACCTTCTCGGATGACAGATCCAATGTAAACATGCTCCGATACCATCATCAGCCCGTCATGCGACACACGATCGAAGGCTTTTTCCAGATCGACTTGCAGCAACGCAACGCTGGTTCTCATCCCATCGGAACACTCGAGTACACTACGAGCTTTATGAATGTTCGTAACAATTAATCTTCCTTTGATCCTCCATGTTTGATCAGGCCCCACTATAATGGTAATAGCAGTCTGTAACCTTTTAGCTAGAATTTACATCAATATTTCATAGTCGACATTAGTTAAGCTTATAGGTCGATAAGATGTAACCTGACAGAGTTTGACGATGTTCTCGGTCTCAGGGATTAAAATCGCGTGGGAAGACGAAAACGACGGTGACAGCTGGCTTAACTCAAACGCTTCTCGATATACCACAGTTACAGCAGGGGATACCTCGTGTTTCAAATTCTTCGAAAGTGCAACGCTAAGGCCATCAGCGCCAGGTGACTTTCCTTAAAAAGTTAATCGCTTTTTCAACTTTTGCGACAGTAATGGGGTTGTGGCGTAGCCGGCACGGCGACACGTAAAAGTAAACACACTACACCACAGTATGACCCATGACAATAACCTCCTTTAATCAGCGGGTATCGCAGTGGCGCCATCCATTGTGTGTCCAATGACTCAGAAGGCCATCTGGTGTAAACGCACAACACTACATCTACCCCCTCCCTTAACAATAGAACACAGATTATGTGCATAGAACAGAAACAGTCACTACCCGTGACTGGAAAATTATATTAAAGTCTCACTGTAAACAAGTCACTGCACATAGTCCCTGAGCCTCTCTGGTGGTCTTCGCTCCCGTGTAGAGCGACGGAGGGGCACCGGCTGCTCCTCTGGCTGATGGAAGACCTCTGGTTCGTCGACACGATCAGCACCCAGCCCTGAGGTCATGGTCCCCGTTGGTGAATGCCGTGGTGGGCTTGGAGTACGAAGAGGCAGTGCTGACCCCCCCGGTTTTAGAGACTGTGCACTTCCTGTATTGCGATATTTTGGGATGTGTTGCTCTTTGCCTCAGAGGACGGTGGTGTCCGCGCTGTGGTGTTTCCTGCCGACCCGTCTGTCTCCATGTTCTCCCGCAGTAATTCTTGTCTTGTCCATGTTTCCTCGTGAACAGCTTCATGAGATACAGCAGACAGTTTGGAAGCATTCGACGTATGGCCGTCCTCCAGGTGGAATGACTATCGGCCTACCAGCTTCAGCATTTTGAGTCGAGCAGTAAAACTAGGGGTGCCTTTTATTCCACGTATCGGGCGTTTCATTTGCACGTAGGCGCCTACTTTAAATTTGGGCTCCCTGGCTACTCTTCGCTTGTCTGCGTACGCCTTATTTCTTTGTCGGTATTTGCAGACACGACGCCGAAGTCTACGCAGTTCACGGGCAGGATGGGTACCGAAATTACCCATCCTGATGGCTGGCAACAACATCTAACGATGTCCTCATGTGGCGGCCATGAAGCAACACAGCTGGGGAGACGCCAGTGGCGCTGTGGGGTGTGGCTCGGTAAATACCCAGGTACTCTATAACAGGGGCCTTGATGGATCGCTGCTCTAGGAGAACTAGTTGTATATACAGTTTCACGACCCTGTTGAATCTTTGCACTAAGCCATTGGCTTGAGGGTGGTAAACTGCCGAGAAGAACTGCTTAATGACCCTGTCGGCAAGGAAGTACTCGAATTCACTCGACGCAAACTGTCGGCCGTGATCTAAGACTAGTTCAGTAGGGTAACCCTCTCGCGCAAAGACAGCAAGCAGGAAGTTGATCACCGTGCGAGAAGTGATGTCACTGCAGAACGCAATCTCTGGCCATATAGAGAAATATTCCACCACCACGATCACAAAGCTACAGTCGTCCTGTGCACGTTCATAGGGGCCAGTTATGACTATTGATATCTTGTCCCAGGACCAATCAGGAAGCGGGACAGGCTGGAGTGGTGCTTGCCAGTTCTTGACACTCTTGTCCGAGGCTTGGCAGACGCATCAGCTCCGGACGGCGGCCTCCACATGCTTGTCAAGTCAACGCCACCAGTACTTTTCCCTGATGCGCTGCTTAGTCTTCGCAATTCCCGGGTGCGACTCATGTGCTAACTGGATGAACGTATCCCTTAGGCTGGCAGGCACCACAACGCGTTCTGTGCGCAGAACCAACCCATCTACTACCGAGAGCTCGTCTCGTATTTCGTAGTACGGAGTCAGTTCTGCGGCAAGTCTTTTCTTGTTGGCCATGATGACTGGACAAAGTGCATGACCTGCCGTAGTATGTCATCCTCAGTGGTAGAGCAACTTCAAGATTGATCCGATGTACAGATGATGTAACCAAGGACACAAGCTCTTCATCACCCTGGAAGCCACCTTCTGTGTCTGGCCCGTGCAGTCTGGAGAAGGCATCTGCTACCTGGTTGTGGGCTCCGCAGCGGTACTGTATTTTGAAGTTGTAGCGCAGCAGTCAGGCGGTGCACCTTGCGATACGAAGTGGCCGCTGTCCTGTGATCCCGGAATGAAAGCAATGCCACCAAAGCCTCAGTATAGTAAATGATCGGCCCCAAGAGGTAAACGTGCCACTTTTCCCAGGCCCACAGACAGGCAAGGGCCTCACGTTCTTCGGCCGACTAATTTCGTCCTGTCTCTGGTAATGCCCGCGATGAAAATGCCACAGTACACACAATAGGACCCCTCCACTTGCTGCAGTACGGCACCGAGACCGTACGCAGAGGCATCTGTTGCGACAATGGCAGCTAGCGTCGGGTCAAACATTCCAAGGAGCTTGTGGGATGCTAGAAGTACTACAAGTTTTTTACTCTCGCGAAGCTCTTTCGCGGCGTCATCCCAGTCGAAGTGTACGTCTTTGCGAAGTAGACGGCGCATTGGTTCTACTTCCTCTGCCAGTCGCGGCACGAATTTAGAATAGTATTCAACTATCCCCCAAAAGTAGCGGAGCGGGGCTGCATTTTTAGGCGCAGGAGCATTATTGATTACATCAACCTCGGCCTGAAGTGGTGCTATAATTCTGCGCTGATGCGATGTCCTAAGAACGACAGCTCCGACGTGTTTAAGACGCATTTTTCGTTGAGCTTGAGCCCAGCTCCTGCTATTCGTTCCAGTACTTGCTTCAGGTTTTGCCTGTGTTCGTTCTCCGTCTTGAGAAGAATGATTGTCATCCAAGTAGCACAAGACCCCTTTGCAACCTCCAACAATTTTCGTCATGATCTGTTGAAACGCAGCTGGAGCCGATGCCAACCCGAAGCAGACCCTCTTGAATCCAAAGAGGGCCTCGTGAGTTATAAATGAAGTTAGGTCTCTGCTGTCTGGGTGGAGCACAACCTGGAAGTAGACTGATGCCAGGTCCACCTTGGAGAAGCAGCGTGCACCGTTGAGGGCATTAAGCAGCTCCTCCGATGGGACAAAGGGAAGTTGTCTGCTACTATAGCTTTGTTGTGTTTCCGGAGATCGACACACAGTCGAATGCTACCATCTGCTTTGCGGGCTGCTACATTAGGAGATACCCACTCGGAGGCATTGACTCTCTCAATGATATCAGCAGCAAGTATTTTCTCGATCTCGTCAGAAACATGCTCGCGGACTGTAAATGGTAGGGGCCTCAGCTTCTGTGCGACTGGTGCGATGGAGGTTTTAATATTAACTTTGTGTTGCACACCTCTTACAAGTCCCAGGCCAGACAAAAACAAGTGGTCAAACTTGGGACACAGTGTTGGCGGCATACAAAACTTGTGAGGGCCAAGGGATTTTTTATGCATGGTGCTTTGGGGAAGGCGTGAACTCATAGCTGGAAGCTCTCGGCATTCCTGCGTGGTCATTTGCAGGGTTTGAACAGCAACTAATGTTCGAAGGGTTTGAACAGCATCTAGGCCAAGGAAAGATGTACTACATAGCGTAACATGAAAAGTTACAATGGCTTCTTTCCCCTTGTACGAGACTATGGCGTGAAATGACCCAAGAACGGGAATCTTCCTACGCGAAAAATCCAGCAATGTAAGATGGGAACTTGTCAGTTGTATTGCGTTGAAGAACAAGCTTTGGAATCAGTGCTCACCCATAATAGACACGGCAGAGCCTGTGTAAACCAAAAAGTTCATGGTATTCACCTTGACATCCACGTAGACGCCTGTGCTCTTATCAGTACGGACCGCCAAGATGCTAATGACACTCGTAGCATCATCTTCCGAAACGATTTCATGGACCTCTGTAGAATACCCTTCTCGGCCGCGACGGCAGCTGCGACAAGTTCTCTTAAAGTGGACGCGGCGTCCGCAGGCAAAACATGTGCGACCACGTGCGGGACATTCCGAAGGCGAGCAGCCTGCTGCACCGCAGTTTCTGCCAGCATTTGCACTTATAGGACCGCGGGCAACTGCAGCAGCGCCATTCACACCAGGCGAAGGTGCCCTGTACGCACGTGAGCAGCTAAAGCGGCGACGCCTCGGGAGGCATGCGCCATTATCGCAGTTGTCATCTGGTCGACCCTGCCTGGCTGAGCTGTCTCGCAACTGCAGCTGAATTCGCTAAAAAGGATTGGCGAAGGCTTCGGATTCAAGCTGGGTTTGCTCACGAAGCCGTGCTACCTCGACAGCATGATCGAACATCAGGTTATCGCCTTCCAGCAGCAATCGATCTCGTAGCCGTGGGCACGTGACGCCTGCTACGAAATGTTCACACATGTTTTCGTCCGCTTGGATGGCGAAATTGCAAGGAGCTGCTAACTCGCGAAGCGCTACTGCGAAATCAGTGATGGGCTAACTCTGCAGTTGACGCTCCCGGAATCGATTTGCAGCTTGGTAGCTCGGTCGCTCGGTACGCCAGCAGAAATCTCTCGAAGAGGCGTGACTATCGGGCCCACGGCACATCGGGCGTTCAGGGGGTGGCAAGGAAAGGAGGCGGTGGTAAAATGCCCGTGGAAGACATCCTCTTCGCGAGAATGTCGTGTAGCCGGCACAGCGAGGAGGAGGAGGAGAATAAACTTTTATTCAGGCCCAATCTGACTCCGTGTGTGGAGGCAGACCAGTGGGGAGACTCCTTAGTCCAGGAGTCCCTGGCTCTGGCTGGCAGTCCGGGCACGTCTCACCAGGTTAAGCTGGGAGCCGGGTTCAGAGCTGGACAGCTGCGCCGCCCACTGTGAAGGGGAGGGTGGGGATTGGGAGGGAGGTCGGGTGTGTGGGAGCATTCCCATACGATGTGATACAGTGTACCCCTTTCGGGGCAAAACTTGCACTGTGGTGAGTGAGAGGTGGGGAAAATCAAATGCCAAAGTGTATTGTGAGGGAAGGTCCGGGTTTGAAGTTGACAGAGAGTGATTTCATCGCTTTTGTTAGAGACAGGTGAGGTGGAGGGAAGGTGCGACGGGAGAGCTTGTAGTGTGTGAGTATGCCATTGTAGGTGAGTAGGGGGTGGCCATCCAGGGTGGTAGGAGGGGGGTCGGGGGCAATGGCCCGGTGTACCACTTCTCGGGCCGCGTCGTGCGCCGCTTCATTGCCGCCAACCCACAATGGCCAGGGTCCATAAAATGTGGCACTCCTCAGGGAGGTAAGAGGAGTGTTCAATGATGCGTAGGGCAGTGCGAGGGAGTAGACCTTTTTTGAAGGTGTCGGCAGGCTTCCTGAGAGTCCGTGATTACTGTCACGTAGTCGCGACGAGTGGAGGTAAGGGACAGCGCAATGGCTATCTCTTCCGCTTCAGTTTGTGTTGAGGCTCGCGTGGAGGCAGTGGCGACGGTACGTTTTTGACTATCTACAGTCGCGACGGCGTAAGTCGATCGGTTGGGGTATGGGGATGCATCGACGTAAAGCGTGTCCGGCAGATGCTGGTAGTGGGTGCGGATGTAGTTGGTTCGCGCGGTGCGACGACCATCGTGGATGCCTGGGTGCATGTTCCGGGGTAGCGGGGCGACTTTAATGCGAGCGCGTAGTAGGGGGGGAAGACGTGCCAGGCGGTGAGGCTGAGTCGGGGTCGGATAGCCCAGGCGAGCTAAGGTACTACAGCCAGTGGGTGTAAGCTTAAGGCGTTGGAATTGCGAAGTTCGTTGAGCTTCGCACAGCTCTGTCCAAGTATTATGTATTCCCAAGCGTAAAAACAAGTCAGTAGAGGTGTTAGTGGGGAGGCCGAGTGCAGTTTTGTATGCTTGCCTAATTAAAATGTCAAGTTTCTTGTGCTCTGCTGGTTTGAGGGACAGGTAAGGAGCTCCGTATGTAAGGCGACAGATGAGGAAAGCTTGAACCAGACGGGAAGTTTCAGCTTCTTTGAGACCAGTACGTTGGTGGGTGATGCGCTTAACTAGTTGTGCCAATTGAGTAACTGTGCGTTGAAGTGCGAGGATGGTGTGCGAGCCGGAGCCATCTCGTGGGATTGTGAGTCCGAGTACCCTGAGATGGGTTACTACAGGAACGGGGCGAGTCTCTATAGTAAGAGCCGGGTCCGGCGTCGGCGCCGTGTGTCGTCCCCGAGTTCTCTGCTGAAGGGTTAGCAGTGCGGATTTTTCTAGGGAGAGGTCAGACCACATTTAGAGAGATATATGGTAGTGATGTCGATGGCTCGTTGAAGCGATTCTTGTTGTTCGCCCATGGAACCTGAGTTGGTCCATATCGTAAGGTCGTCGGCATATAGGGCATGGTGGAGGGATGGGACGGTGTCCAGTAGCGGAGGCAGATCTTTGAGAGCTATGTTAAATAGCAAAGGAGAAATGACGGAGCCTTGTGGTGTTCCTCGGGGAAGCGCTGGGAAGGAGGGTGTGCGTAAATGGGAGATCCCCACTGTAGCGGTGCGGTTGGTAAGGAAGGCTCTCACATAGTTGTATAGTCGTGTCCCAACATGGAGAGTGGCCAGGCTGTTTAGTAAGGCGTCGTGGGAAACGTTATCGAACGCGCTCTTGATGTCGAGAGCGAGGATACAGTGTTTGTGATGCTTCGGAAGGTTATTGAGAAGGTCTTCCTTGAGCTGCAGGAAGATGTCTTGGGTTGACATTGAGGTCGAAAGCCGTACATCGTAGTGGGGAAGAGGTTGTTATCTTCTATGTACGCCGTAAGGCGATTGTAAACCATGTGTTCAAGCAGTTTCCCGAGGCATGAAGTAAGGGAGATAGGACGCAGGTTGGGTATCTCGATTGGTTTGCCAGGTTTGGGGATCAGTGAGATGTCAGCGTGTTTCCAGGCAGGCGGAAGCGTCCCTTGTGTCCAATGATCATTGATAAGATTCAGCAGCTGGTCGAGGCTGGCAGGAGGAAGGTTGTGTATTAAATGATTCGTGATTTTGTTATGACCTGGGGCTGTGTTGCGCGAGAGGTTTCGGATCACTGACTCGAGTTCTTCGTAGGTGAAGAGCGTGTCCAGCGTCGCGTTAGAGTCACCAGATTAGTCTGAATCAGAAGGCAGAGGAGTCTGTGGAGAAAGTTCCTACTTTTGTCGTAAGGTGTTGAGGAGGCCTTGTTCATCTCCTGGGAAGGCATGCATGAGTCGGCGGATTGATATTGATTGGTGGTCTTCTTCTCTAGGGTACCCATTAGTGATCGAAGTAGGTGCCAGGTTTTGCGCGTACTAAGCGTGCCTTGCAACTGGGTGCAAAATTGGTGCCAATTCTGCTGACTTAGTTGTTGGGCGTAGTCTTCCGCTTGCTTTGTAAGGCGAGCTATGCGTAATTTCAGGCGCCGGTGTGTTTTGTTACGTTTCCAGGGTATTACCAGGCTGTGCCTGGCTGTCACAAGGTGATCGAGGTGCGGATCTACAGCGGGACACGGTCGTGAGCGGGATTCGTTTGGTGGGTTTTTGAAGAGCACGTTCAATGGTGTTCGTCCATTCATCGAGGTCCGAATTGGCGGGTGGAGTAGCTTTAGAGTACCCCGGAAGGCTTTCCAATCTGTGAGGCGGGCGACGCCTAGTTGGGTCTTGGTTATGCCCGAAATGGTGAGGTGAACGATGCTGTGATCACTTCCGAAAGTATGCGGGAGGCATTGCCTGTGTATTGGAGACGTTATGAAAAAATGTTAGGTCCTGGTGGTATCCCGGGTGACGCTGAGCCTAGGCGGGTCGGAATGGGCAATGTTGCAAAGGTAAAGCCCGTGACGGTGTGCTGCATCCAGAGGGTGGTTCCTGATTTCCCATTGGGCGCGCATAACCCTATGCAGTGTGCGCTGCAACAAAGTAGCCGAGGACTACTAATCGGCGGCGCTTAGCTAATAAAAAAATCTAGTTTAATCTTTTGTGCGAGGTGCACTTTTGTTAGGTTTCGCACTTCTCAAAGGCGACGGCCGACGTTTAGGGGCATGTATTTTAACCACGATTATGGCTTAATTTGGTTCAGTTATCGAGTGAGACAAAAGTCGCACAATGTTTATCACCCGTGCACAACACCTCCAGTGATGTCATCAACTTTTAAGAATGTCTAAGTGATAGGGGTGGCGTTGGGTCAGCCCAAATATGGCAAATAGGAGATGTGTAAGCGCAAGCGGCCATGAATTAGGAAAACGTCGTTTTATTGTGATCGATGTAATATTAATGACACATGTAAGGCAAGTGTGCGTGTCGAACTATTTGTTTTAGTAGAATTATTACTTTCAAGTAAAACTGTTTTGCTAGTTCCAAAACGTTCTCAAGCGCATGAATATTTGTAGGCTTCCAATTTCTTTTATTGCACTTAAACAAAAAGGCGGATATTGCTGCCTATGCGGTTAGTGTGAAACATGTGATGGCGATGGTAGTACCGCGCGATGGTGCAGCAGAGAAACCATGGCTGCACGCGTCCCTGCGCCCTGCGGAGTGCGGTGCAAGCCGCCGGAGGAGCGGGAGCTTCACAGGACAGGGTCCACAATCTCAGCCACAGGCCACTCGGAACTTGTTTCGGTGACTCTTCGCAAGGTGGAAACGTCATCTGCACGGAGCTACTTTGAACGACGGTACCTGGTGTCCTGCGTGCTTACAAAGCTTAGGAGTTCGGCATGGGGATTTTGCGAGCATATATAACTTATATGGGTCAAATTTGGACAAATCAAATTGAGTGCACTTGACCTTCAAGGCTGTTTTAGGGTAAACGTGGCTAAGCTTTATGTAGTGCGGAGCTATATTTTCACGTGAAATTTCACTGCGATCTCATTTATTTGTGAGCAACCGGGCTTGGAAATTGCAGCGCAATTTTTAAAACTTTGTTCTTCATTCGTCGCACACCATTATCATTCAGGCACAGTTTATGCTTTCTGCTTACGCTTTCTGCTCACGCCGGGCACCATAAGTGTGCTTCATCTTGCCCACGTCGTGAAGTACAAGAGGAACCCCAGGGTGAACTTTCGGGCGTTTCGAGCTTTCCGGTCGGTATCCCTGAAGCAAGTTGTGAGGGTGTTCTGCGGTGTACCAGAACCAGGACGAGCGTCGGCAGAAACTTCCTACAATGGTATGCACCTTCAGTTAAAGCCACCATGTGGCAGTCAACGCCTCCGTCGTTAGGGACAAGCTTGGGAACTGCTATCGCGCCTGGGCTGGCGGGGACTGAGGGTGGCCGGGCGATAACAACACAGCACGCAGAACGCCGTGATAGTGAACGCTTTATTTTGTGAGCCCCGCTGTTTTAAAGCGGTGGCTCAAGGAAAGGTAAAACCACGTGAGGTACTGACGCCATACACCAAGCCTGCAAGTTTGCAACGTCCCGATACAACAATCTTCCACCTTTAATGTGAATAACGGTCTATTGGTTTCTTCTTACGGCAAGATCGTCTTAGTTGCAGAACCTGGTTTTCTTCTACGGGAATGGGATGCGCCAGCGCCGCTTCTTCCTCAGGAGGGCACGCACGCAGTTTCTTGCACCGACGCTGCTTGTTTTCGAAGAGGTTTCACTTTGGCTGGGCTCCGACGTGGGCGAACTTGATTTAAGTGTCGCTGCAGCTCACCTTCATCCGTCTGGATTGTGACCATGCGGGAGCCCGTGGTTCCTTTTGCGGTTCCTGGAAGCCAGCGTTCTCCTTCGCCGAAATTGCGTGCCCAGACAGAGTCACCGGGGCCAGGTGTACTTTCGCTGTCCTCCTGCGTACAGAAAGGAAAAGACACAGGTGATGAAGGCAGGTGTCTAGGCGCGACCGAATTTGGTGTCCCAAGAGCCGCTGGGACGAGGAGTGTCCGTCTTCCTGAGGTGTTCTTCGGTACTCAAACTAAACTTCGCTAAACGCGTAGTAGACTGCCCACCTGAAGCTTCTTTAAACCGTCCTTTATGGTCCGAACGGCCCTTGGCTAGACCGTTTGATTGCAGGTGGTAAGGTGCCGTACGCAAGTGTTTGACGTTGTTTCCAGCCAGAAACTTGGCAAATGCGTAGGACGTAAACTGGGTTCCATGGTTGGTTATCACCGTTCTAGGTATACCTAACCGGCTGAAGATCTCGCGCAGCGCCGTGATAGTAGCCTCGGCCGTGGCGTGCGGCATGGTGACTGCCTCTATCCACTCGGTGTGCGAATTCACCACCACCAAAATCATCATGCTGTTTAGTGGCCCTGCAAAATCAACATGCGGCCGGACCAGATCTGCGTCATCGGCCAGTTAACAGGTGGCTTCGCCGGTGGCATAGGCTGAAATTGTACACACAAGGGACAATTACTCGCCATTTGTTCGATGTCACCATTCAAACATGGCCACCAGACACTCGTGCGAGCGACCGCCTTTATTGCACAGGCCCCGTGTTGAGTATCGTGGAGCACTTCTAGCATCTGTTCCCGTGCAGCAGCCGGCACGATGACTCGATGGCCCCAATACACGAGACCATGAACCACTGTAAGCTCCAACTTTCCTGACAGATACAGTTGCAAGCGCGGATCGGATCCTTTCCGGTCGCCACGTGCCCAGCAGTTGTGTATGAAAGTTCGAACTGTCTGGAGTAGCTCGTCCTTGGAAGTCATCTGCCGGAGCACCTGTGACAAAAGATGCGTGTTGTCAAATCGTTGCAATGAATGCACGTAATCTGGAAGCTCCTCGGTGACTTTCTCTGGGGTGTTCAACGGAAGGCGACTGAGGGCGTCCGCGTTTTGGTTGTCAGGCCCCCGGGCTTGTACTCGATCTTGTACTGATGGGCTCCCAGAAGCAAAGGCCGACGCTGGATCCGTGCCGCGGCCATAACTGGCGTGCGGTGGTCTTCTCGGAACAAACCCACCACTTGCTTGTGATCTGTAACCCGTATAAAAGATGGCCCAAGCAGGTAATCCCGAAACTTTGTAACCCCAAACACTAACGCCAACGCCTGTCGCTCGAGTAGCGAATAATTTCGTTCCGCCTTAGACACCCTTCGCGAGCGGAACCCACTCGGCATGTCGATGCTTCCGACTTGATCAGAGAGCACCGCTCCTATGCCGCGCGGTGACGCGTCACACTCGAGGCGCAGTGGATTGGTGGGATCAAAATGCGTTAGCATCTTGCTTGCTACAGTGCAAGCTTCAACTTGTCAAACGCTTCCTGCTGTTTCGGGGCCCCATACCCAGCGGGAATCCTTACTTAGCAGGTCGTAGAGCGGAGTGCGCAGGCTAGCCGTTTTGGGAATAAACTTGTTGTAGTGAGTGAGAAGACCAATGTAAGAACGCAACTCGCTTACGTTCTTGGGGCTTGGAGCCTTCATTACAGCTTCCATTTCCTTCTCCAGGGGCTGTGACCTTTTGCTGATCCTGTGACCCCAGTATGAAGCCTCAGGCCTGCGGAAGGTGCACTTGCTTTTCCGGAGCTTCACTCCATTCTCACGAAACCGCTGGAGTACCGCCTTGAGAGTGGTTCCCCCGTCCAGCTTCCTTACCGCAACCTGCACGTCATCCAGGTACGCTTGTACCCCTGCAATACCTGTCAGAATTGTTTCCATGATGCGCTGAAAAATAGCCAGAGCAGACGACACTCCGAAGGGCAGGTGGTTGTACCAAAACAGTCCTCGATGGGTGTTGATGACAGTCACCTTCTTAGACTCATCGTCCAATGGTACCTGATTGTACGCGTCGCTCAAGTCCAATGTGCTGTACAAGTCTCCCTCATTGAGAGCAGCGAAGGCGTCGTCTATCACAGGAAGTGGGTATTGTTCCGTTTCGCATGCTGCGTGGACGTTTAACTTGTAATCCCCACAAATCCGGATTGAACCGTCTGCTTTCTCAACAGGCACGATGGGCGTTGCCCACTCAGAATGCGCCACTGGAGACAGCACAGCGGATGCCAATAGTCTGTCCAACGCGACGTCCGCCTTGTCCGTGGCGTATGGTAGCGGCCTTGCCTCGACGAACTTCGCACCACGCCTTCCTTCACGTATAGGTGCGGGGGTGGTACCTTGAATAGGCCAAATTGCGGCTCAAACACATGACTGTAGTCTGTCAAAATGGTGTCCAAGTTCAGACCTCCCTCGTAACTGGCAGAGCTGGACAAGCTAAGGACAGGTACTCCCAAGTTGTTTAGGCTTTGTATGAAGTCTCGACCGCATAAACATGGCCCTGAGTGACAACACTGGCACACTAACGGTCCTATCACCGTAGAAAACTGGGATAGTCAGCTTACTGGCCACGGGCAGTGGTCCCAAGTAGCACGATAGCTTCAAATCAGACTTCTCGAGCGGTGGCCAGCTAGCTCGATAGCTGTTGTAGGCGTCCCAGAATAACACACATACCGGTGAGCCAGTGTCTATTTCCATAACGAGGTCCACTCCACCCCAACAGAACTTGCGCCATACTGGCCCGACGATCTTCGCCTCGACGACGGTGTCTTGCTTCAGAGAGGACAGCTGCGCCGACTGCGTTTTGTCGTTGTCCGGCTCCATGTCACCCGTAATGTCAAACGTCTTTTGCTTCCGCTAGCTTGTCGAACAATATAACGCTGCAAGGTGGCCTTTTCGTTCGCAGTGGAAACATTTGGCGTTATTAAACGGGCAAGTCGCTTCGGAGTGCTCCTGGCTGCCACACCGGTCGCATGCTTTCGATGGTCCGTGCCGGTCCTTGGTGCTTTTCTATGAAGACTTATGCCGCCGCTCACTTGCCAGCTTGTGTAGTTCCGGCTCGACCTTCACGTCGGGAGCTTTCATCAGCTTTGCGTCTTGTCCCGCTTCATCCGCCGCGAGCACCATGTTCTCCGCTTCCTGCAAGTTCAACTACGGTCGAACCAGCACAGCCCTTTGCGTTTCGACACTTCGAATTCCGGAACCTATTCGGTCTCGTAGCATGCGGTCGAACATTTCCCCGAAGTTCCATCTGTCGGCCAAGCTTCGAAGTTCCAAAATGAACCTTTGCGTACATTCGTCCTCTTTTGAATTCTGCTAAAAAACTTGAAGCTCTCCGCTATCTCGTTCGGCTTCGGTGCTAAAAAGTCTTCCAAGAACTTCACCGTTTCCGCGTAGGATAGCTGATTAACCTTATGCGGCGCACAACGCCCACTTAACACATCGATGGTTTTTGCGCCGGGTGCCGAGAAGAGAAGCCCTCTTTTCTTATCATCTACAATGCCGTTTGATTCGAAGTACGATTCATTGTGGATGACATACGAAGTCCACTTATCGTTTGCGTCGTCGAACTGTGGCATTTGGCCCGACATTTCCGCAGGTTCGTCGTTGCCTCCGTAATCCTCAAAAGGCTGGTTCAATAATCTTCGCCATTGGTATCCCGCCTAGGCCGGCGGGGACTGAGGGTGGCCGGACGATAACAACACAGCACGCAGAACACCGAGATAGTGAACCCTTTTTTTGTGAGCCTCACCGTTTTATAGCGGTCGCTCAAGGAATGGAAAAACCACGTAAGGTGCTGACGTCACGATAACAAGCCTGCAAGTTTGCAGCGTCAGGATAAATCAGGAACTGAGACCATTTTTCCTCCGGCCAGGCCAGGATGGTCACAAAGTGCTCAAATCGCTTGATTTATGTGTCCTGCTTGTGGCTACCTTCGTCCATTAGAAGAATGAGCTCTTAAGAGATCACGAACCTCTGCAGGAGGTTCGTGACCTCCGTCAGGCCTGAAGTCTTGGCTCGCTGCCGCTCCAGCCTGGACCCGGAGCTCCAGCTCCAGAAGCGCTCGCTTGATTTTTAGACACGCCATCACCCGGTCATTGTATTCTCTGCCGCCGTCGCATGCCAGTGGACCTTCGTACTTCCTGCACGTTCGGCTGCCAGTTCCGCTGGCCGTTCGACAACGTTAGTCTGGCTCAATTGGCGTAGTTTAGGGGCGTGGAGTGCAAGCTTCCTGGCTGCAACCAGGTGCCTTTTGAGGTCTATTTCACCTCGTCACACACGTCTAACACAGGGCAAATATAGGTATTGTTAAGATAAAGTACTCCAGTCGTGATCGCCAATGGGATACAATCGCTCGGCGGTGAAGAGCAAGAGACGGATAGGAGACGCCGCTGTTGGGTAAAAACCCATTCACGAGACCAAAAAAATTGATGGGTGAGATGCACCAAACAACACGCTAAAAACCGGTGCAGATGTTACACGTCACCCGAAAAATGCACCCAGACACGACAAGCGGTCCCTCCGCAGGAGAGACGGGATGCAGTGTGAACGGGAGGTGTTGTGGAACAACACTTGCGGTGTTGCTTTGCCGTGGTGACGCTTCGTTCATCGTCGCTGACAGTGAATCGCCGAACTAAGGGCTTTGTGATGGTGTGCCGTCAGTGATGGGCTCCACACGGCCTCGATGTCAATCCGGGCGCAGCGCGCACTCCGAGAGCCGCCAACGTCACCAGCACGCGCATACCATCGCACCCTCTTCTTTCTCGCTTGTGACCCACAACCTTGCCGAAACGCCAATGATGGCGATGACGGCAACTCACATGCACACACCCCTGGGCTGTTGTTCGTTATGATGATGGTGGGCGCACCTTACTAATCGCAATGTGAGTGTTTATTTTTAGGAAAGTGGTAATATTATTCCTAATTTCTCAAACGACCTCCAGGTAAAGAGAACCCACTATAATAATAGGAAGTAGGGGAGCACACCATGGTATATTTACTCGAACGAGGCCTCTTTTTTAAATTATGTGTTCTGTTTTTAGCGCCTGGTTGCGTCCGAGCACGTGTTTCCAAACGCTTCTCTTTAAAGTGCCTAATGTGATGTATGATATGACTGCATGTTCTGTTTATTTAACTCTTGCTGAACGAAATCTGTCGTTTGGGGTTTGTGGTAGTGTTCTCTATACCGGCGCAGGAGGCCTGGGGTTGAGCTCTAGCAAGTTTGCCTTTCAATTTTTCTATGGCAATTTCTTATCTTATGAACTCAATTCCACGTGTTGTTTTTAAAAATAACAGTGATCTGGTACGTTTTAGTTCGCTTTAGATTCGAGGCCCGCCTATGGCCACTCTATTAACCGTCTGCATCATGCGACGAGATATGTATCCAAGTGAAGCACTTGTTTGTTTTACTTGAAGATTTCTGCGCTCAACCCATCTTATTTGAACGGGAAACGTAGTTGTGCTGCATTTGTGCCCGAGAGTATTTGTTTGTTTTTTAGGAAATGTTCTCAATTCAAATATATATTTCTTCTAATCAGAAGACAAGAGATAAATTAGCCGAAAGCAAGCACTTCGGCTTTCCATTCATGAATGTTTGTTTGGAGCGTCATTCTGTTGACTGCGTTTTTACGAATGTGTATTCTGTGATTATCGCAGAGCAAAACCTGGACTCCAAAACGTTGTCTTCTTCAAGATCGTTTCTTTCTTCTCTGCGGCACATTTTCTGAGGTGTGAGGTACTGAGTGCTCTTTATCTCCCGTATGTTCCTGCTCAACTTGGGGTGGAGAGAGTACCTCCAACTCCTGTTACATGCGGACCTTCCAAGCTGGTTGTAACTAGCTTCTGCTTCGTCCCAATTGTTCACTTATCCCAAAAAAGTCGGCTTCACTGTTTAGGGGTATCGCAATTTAGCGGAGCTGGAAGTTATCGGTACTTCGGACGTCGTTTTCTCACAATTTAGGGTGCGTGAAGCCGTTCTATTGCGGATTTTTTCTGTTGAAGTTAGTTATAGACTTCCTTGGTTTTGTCCTCTTAATGAATGGCTTAGTCACGTTGTGCATGCCTCGCGACGTATTGCAGTAGTCGTGCTCGATAGTCACGTCAGGGGTAGACCGGGACGTCGAGCTGTTGGCGAGTCGTAAATCGTGGTCTTCGCAGTGTCGTTGTTATATTTCATTGTTTTCGAATTTTCG
The DNA here is from genome assembly GCA_013339765.2 of Haemaphysalis longicornis. NCBI lineage: Eukaryota > Metazoa > Arthropoda > Arachnida > Ixodida > Ixodidae > Haemaphysalis > Haemaphysalis longicornis. Next base: position 7,079 of record JABSTR010002344.1, on the reverse strand, counting down.
CTGAAATACAACAACACTTACAGGAGCGTCGATGAAGATTTGTTTTACAGGTCAGAGGGATCTTTCAGGTCTAAAGCAGGCCGATTGTGAAAGGTAGAAATGCGCTGGATTTGGCTGGAATCGGAAGGGTGTTCGTCAGTTTTGTGCAAATGCTTTCCGGGCAACGGGCGATGGTGCGTGGTTAAAGAAAACCCGCAAACCTAGTCGCTCGTAAGGGAAGTGAGATTTGGCGCGGCCAGCTTCTCCGTAGTCGTATCAAAGAAGATGTTCATCGAATGTTTGGAACAGGTCGGTCTTCACTCGGGTGGGGTGTGGCTCACAATCTGTAGGTGGGGGGGAACCGTAGGCGACGTTATGGTGGTTCCTAGTATCTACAAATAACAGGAGTGCCTATACGATGACCTACTGCCATGTAGGTCATTGTCTAGATCTCCCGGTGTGCTTCCGGTGGCGTATATATCCCGAGTGCTTTACGCACTTCTTCCAGGCTAACATCGGTGAGGGAAGCGACAGAACGTGACGGCACTGTCGGAGAGTTTCGGGAGATCGCGCAGCACTGCACAAATAGTTCAACCCAATGTGTTGTGACCATACCTCGGCAAAGTTGGCACGGCTCACTCAAACTCATTCACAATTTTTTTTTCGAATCACCACTCACTAAAACTCAGTCTCAATGCTGAGCAGCACATCTGCGCTCACTCAAACTCACATTGATCGCAAAACTCAGAACTCACTCGGACTCAAAACTCAAAATGTACTCAAACTCAAAATGTAATCAAAACTCAAAGTGTACTCAAACTCAAAATGTATTCAAACTAATGCTGTACACAAACTCAATATGGACTCAAAACTCAAAATGTACTCAAAACTCAAAACGTAATCAAACTCAAAGTGTACTCAAACTCAAAACGGACTCAACACTCAAAATGTACTCAAACCTAAAATGGACTCAAAACTCAAAATGTACTCAAAACTCAAAATGTACTCAAACTCAAAGTGAACTCAAAACTCAAAATGTACTCAAAATTCAAAACGTACTCAAACTCAAAATGTACTCAAAACTCAAAATGTACTCAAAGCTCAAAATGTACTCAAACTCAAAATGGACTCAAAACTCAAAATGTACTCAAAACTCAAAATGAACTCAGAACTCAAAATGGGCTGAGAACTCAAAATGAATTCAGAACTCAAATGGCCTCACAACTCTCCCATGCTAGGAATTTACTCGGGGTCAGATGGACTCTGATTTCATTAGCAGTCAGTGTTTTCAAATTCACGCGTGGTAAAAATATTAGGGTGCAAATTCGTGAGCTACAACTCTTGCATTCGCCATGACATTACATCGTAGCTCCTGTGAGGTCGGAAACAATTTTCGTTGCAGATTTAATACAGCTATACCTGCTGCCCATGAAGAGTAGCGCTGGTTGGAAGCAATTGTACGTATATATTGGATACCAAACTCTTGATGTAGGCTCCGTGTTCGTGTTCATGACAGAGGCGGTCCAGGCTCGATGGTGTGCTGGGTCCCCAGGTCGAAACAAGCAAGATTGGGTGAGGAGACTTGCGCTCACTGCTCAGTTTATTTAGGTCGAAGCTGTTTAGGATTACGGTTCCGTGTATTCTTGCTCTAAATACTGAAAAAACGCCTTGTGTCAAAGCGAACTGTCCCCGAGAATCTCTGGATCGCGAGGCGTTCATGGATATACCTTTGCTGTTTTATTGCGTAGAATTCTTTGCCTAGTGCACGCCTCCCCCTATCACCGCCATGATGTTGTAACGCCCGGCATATACACAAAGATTCAGATATCACGGAAGTTCAACCTGTAATCATTATAAAAGCGTAAATGTAGAGAATCGATAAAACTAAATGTTAAAAATCTAAAAAGAAATAAGAAAAATATCGAAAATGGTGAACGGTGTAACACGGGAGTCATAGATCGTCTCAGATTGGGTAAAATGCAGAGAGGTGTGGCGCTAAAGATTGCGGGGTATCAAATTGATGGTCTCGAGGAGGGAAATCACGTGGTATAAACAAAAGAGTGCCTCGTTGTTTGCTGAGGCACTTGTATTAGTTTTTATTAGCATTTGCTAGGTGGGATGAGCTCTCGTAGCTCGGAAAAACACCACGCTGTCGTTGTAAGCAATAACCACCACCGTACCCAGCTTTTAACTTCCAGCATACACGCGTGTGTGAGTGTGTGTGTGTGCGTGTGTTTGAGAGAGTGTGTGAGTGAGAATGAGAGAGTGTGTGAGAGAGAGAGTGAGAGACAGTGAGAGAGAGTGAGAGAGCGAGTGAGAGTGAGAGAGTGAGAGTGTGAGAGAGTGTGTGAGAGTGAGAGTTAGAGATTGTGAAGTGAGAGAGTGTGAGAGTGTGAGAGTGCGAGAGTATGAGAGTGAGAGTGTGAGAGTGAGAGTGTGAGAGTGAGAGAGTGTGAGTGAGAGAGAGAGAGTGAGAGACAGAGTGTGTGAGTGAGTGAGAGACTGAAAGCGAGTAAGAGAGTGATAGTGAGTGAGAGAGTGAGAGTGAGAGTGAGAGTGAGAGAGAGTGTGTGAGAGAGAGTGTGTGAGAGTGAGAGTGAGAGTGTGAGAGTGAGAGTGTGAGTGAGAGAGTGAGAGAGGAGAGTGTGAGAGAGTGAGAGTGTGAGAGAGTGAGAGAGTGAGAGTGTGAGATTGAGAGTGAGACTGAGAGTGAGAGATTGAGAGAGAGAGAGAGTGAGTGTGAGAGGGAGTGTGAGTGTGAGTGTGAGTGAGTGAGTGAAAGAGAGAGTGTGAGTGTGAGTGAGAGAGAGTGAGAGTGAGAGTGTGAGTGAGAGTGAGAGTAGAGTGTGAGTGAGAGTGAGAGTGAGAGTGAGAGTGTGAGTGAGAGTGAGAGTGAGAGTGTGAGTGAGAGTGAGAGTGAGAGTGTGAGTGAGTGAGAGTGAGAGTGAGAGTGGGTGAGAGTGAGAGTGAGTGAGAGTGAGAGTGTGAGTGCGAGTGCCGTGAGAGTGCGAGTGTGAGTGTGATGTGAGTGCGAGTGTGAGTGTGCGTGAGCGTGAGAGTAGAGTGAGAGTGTGAGTGTAGTGAGTGAAGTGCGTGTGTGAGTGTGCGTGAGAGTGAGAGTCATATGTGAGTGTGAGTGTGCGTGAGTGTGTGCGTGTGCGTGAGTGCGTGAGCTTGTGAGTGTGAGTGTGAGTGAGAGTGAGAGTGTGAGTGAGTGAGAGTGAGAGTGTGAGTTAGAGTGAGAGTGAGAGTGTGAGTGTGAGTGTGAGTGTGTGTGAGAGAGTGTGAGTGTGAGTGCGTGAGTGTGATGTGAGTGAGTGAGTGATTGTGAGTGAGGGTGAGACGAGTGAGTGTGCGGGAGTGTGAGTGTGAGTGTGAGTGACCGTGGAGTGTGAGTGTGAGCGTGAGTGAGAGTGGAGTGAGAGTGGAGTGTGAGTGTGAGAGTGAGTGAGAGTGTGAGTGTGAGGTGAGTGAGAGTGAGAGTGAGCGTGTGAGTGTGAGTGTGAGTGTGAGTGGAGTGAGATGTGAGTGTGAGTGTGAGTGTGAGCGTGAGTATGTGAGAGTGTGAGAGTGTGAATGGGAGTGAGTGAGTCAGTGTGAGTGAGTGAGTGAGCGTGTGAGTGTGAGTGTGAGTGTGTACCTTTTGCTATATACCTTTTGCGGTATCCTCATAATTATAACCAGAAGCATTTTTATATTTGTCCCGCGTGATCCCCCTCGACGACACCTTTATTTGATACCCCACACACGCTAGCAGGGTCATATGGAATTCATACTAGTAAAACTAACCATGACTCTCATGACTGTAACCAGGACGCATTATTTAGGTGTCCGACGTGGAACGTTCAATTTGACGCCCCAGATGCTTCAGTGGCCTCAAATTGAATTTAACCCAATGTATGACTCATAATGACTATCTCATGATTCTAACTACGAAGCCTTTTTTATTTGTAGCACGTGATACCCCTCGTCAAGACGGTAAATTGGTACCCTACATGCCCTCGCGGGGTCACTTCGAATTTTACCCCAATATAGGACTCGCCATGACAATCTCATGGTTATAACCAGGGAGCATTTTTGTATTTCTCCTACGTAATTCCACTCATCAAGAATATTATTGTGATACCCATCACATCCTAGAGGAATCAATTTGAATGTTAAACCAATCAATGACTAGCCATGACTATCTCATGATATACCCCCTACCACATTTTAGTCCCACGTGATTTCCCTTATCGGAACCTTCAATTTGATGCCCCAGACACCCAGTGGCATCATTGTGAATTTTAACCTAATTTATGACCCATTTTGACTATGTCATGATAATAATCAGGAAGCACGTGATTACCTTCATCGAGACCTTTAATTTTTACGCCACACGCCCTAGCGTCATGAACTTGAATTTTAACCGAATCTGTGACTTACCATGACTCTGTCACGATATATCCATAACGGATTTTCGTCCCGAATGATTCCCCACATCGAGACCTTGAATTTGATTCACCACATGCCCTCGCAGCGTCATTTTGAATTTTAACCCTATCTATGACTCATTATGACTGCCTGATGACTACAATCAGGAAGCATTTTTTTATTTACCCCACATGACTCCGTTAATCCGGACCTTTCATTCGAAACCTTAATCGCCTTAGCCTTATCAGTTTCACTTTTCACGCAATCTAATGTGGTCATTATTCTGTCTTAAGGGGCGCTGCCCAGCCAATTCAGCTAATTCATTTGAAACAGCAGAAAGGACAGCCCCCGCCCCCATTTTTCTTTGGCTCTCACCTCTTTCTTTGTGACCCCTAGTATATCAAGCCGTAAACAGTAGCAGGCGAGAAACCAGCACGCCAGCGCCGCCGTGTGCTTTCCCACCACCCTTTCCCACGCTCTTAGTGGATCCGTCAGGAAAAAAGTTAAGACAACCCTTTTTTATGACCTCACCAGTCAATTATCACTCACGCGCCCAGCCGCGAACATTAGGTATACAGCAAGTGCTTATCGCCATAAAATTCAACAAGAAACTAAAAAAATAATCAGACACCCCCTCCCTCCCAACCGATCATGCAGATCGCGATTGGTGCCGTACCCGCAGGTAACCTGAATTCTGAGCCCACAGCGACGCATGAAACTTAACAGCCAACCATAGCTGCCTGCTAGGCTACTCCTATGTACTCAAACTCAAAAGTACTCAAACTCAAAATGTACTCAAACTCAAAATGACTCAAACTCCAAATGTACTCAGAACTCAAAATGGCCCAAAACTCAACACGGTACTCAGAACTCAAAATGGACTCAATTCAATGGACTCAACTCAAAATGGACTCAAACTCTCAAAAGGCTACTCAAACTCATCGGTACTCAAACTCAATCGGACTCAAACTCAGTCGGGATCACTCGGCTCAAACTCACTCAAGCTCAAACTCACCATGCCACACTAGCCTCGCGCTCACTCAAAATCAAACTCACGCGTGAGTTTGAGTCCAAATGAGTCTGAGTGGACTCATGAGCTATCATTCCTGCATGGAAGCCCTGAAGCCTGGAACAGCTCTCGAGGTCGCCCCCGTTCTCCGTTCTACGGCTTCCGTTCAGATCTCCGTTCTATGGCTTGGGAATTCGGTTTCCTGGGAGTATAAATATTTAGATGCGACTGCATCTCATTCACTCGCCTGTTCCCTGCAACCGGCGTCGGCGTTGTTGTCGTTTGCCCCTCCCCCATTCTTCTCGCCGCTTGAGCTGCGCTCTCTGCCGCTCACCCCCTCTTCTCTCCGATAGCGAACACTCTCTCGCGAGGAGCATTGGACTGGATTCGAATGGGATTGGCTTGCATTGGCTTGGCTTAGCTTAGCTTGGATTAAAGTGGATTGTGTTGGATTGTGTTGCTTCATAGCCCCGGCAGACTCACTGGCGCCGGCGCGGCCCTCAACGTTATACGCAATATAAAACTCGGTGCCTGCGCCGCTCCGCTCCATCGTTCTAGCGCCGTTCCTCCGCTGTCCAACGCTGCAACGTGATCTCCCTATGCGTCGCATCTACACAGGGCTTCTCGTGAGGGGAGGTGGGAGATTTAATTATTGACTGCGTGTTTTTAAATTTTAACCAACCACTTTCCTAATAGACGCTTCGTGTTTGATGGAATTTTAACTGCATTTAATCTGTCTTCATATGGCATGATGAAACCATTATTACGGGATTGGCCTGTTCAGATTTTTGTTTAGATGTTTGTTAGCGTACTATGTTCTTTTTTTCTTTTGTTTTATCCTTGTTTCTTTATTCCACATTGTTTGTTCAACCTACACCCGTTGGACAATTAGGGTAACAGAGTGGACACTATGAGATACGTGTACAAAAAGGGGAAGGCCAAGAACAATCTAAAGGTATAAAATAGGGACATTCGGTGGACAAAAGTGGGGTCTAGCCGCGCAGTAGAGGTCCTGTTGAGAGTCACCAGGAGAGACCTTCACCATGCAGGGTGCCTGAGTAGGCTTTTGCTGTTAATTGTGGTAATGATGACAATACATTTTATTATCTCTGGCATGGTTGCGGGTGAAGTTTTTTCATATGATCGTGGATGATCCCGCCCCCGATTGTTTTCCTCGGGGACCTCCCATTTCTTGAATAGCCTTTTATGTCTTATGTTCACAGTTTGTTAAAAAAGTTATTTCAAAGTTCAACAGATACCCATCGAGAATACTCTTTATTCGTAAATACTTCATTTTAACTTTGCGAGCTGGAGTCTCGTGCATTAATCTGAATAATAACCCGCCTATAAAATGTCCATGACTTCATTGAACTACAACATATGTCCATGTGTTATGATGTTATTGCGAATATCCCACTCACACAACTGGTGAGAGATAATCGGGAGTAGATTGTTAGAATTAAAACATCTTGCTCGGCATTAACCAGACGCGGTTGTTGAGGAAATAGGACTTGTGCTGTTGAGCCCAAGGACGCGCGTTCGACCCCGGCCTTGTTGGGTTCTTTTTTTATGAAAGTGGGAATGTAAAATGCCATTGTCTCGATATTTTGGCGCGAAATAAATGTTCCTAGGTGGACAAAATTATTAAAAAGCTCTGCACTACTGTACTTCTTCCGTC
>JABSTR010002343.1:0-60549 GCA_013339765.2 Haemaphysalis longicornis | reverse complement strand
TTTCCTCCACTTTCTTTCTTTTTTGCAAAAATTCTATATCTGTTCGAATGACCCACAGCATCCTCCCCTTTGCTTTCCTTGTCCTGGCATTCATGGCTGCCAATCCTTATTTATGTGTTAGTTCAACGAGCCCCTCATTTCCCATTCTGATTCGCTACATGCATAGCGAGGGTCTCTGTTCTGGCAGTCTTCGTGCCATAGGTAGCGTAAGAGAGTTCAACGCTGGTCGACAACTCTTGACATGTCGTAGACGCTCGAGTCACGTCCCGGGGATAAAAAAGAAGGTCCCCTTCACCCGGGTAGTCCGAGTGGCGCTGGCTACCACCACCCCGAAACGCAGACAACAAATCCTTAACATTAATACCTGAGAACGTGGAGGGGAAAACCAGCCCCGCCGGAAGCGTAGTGGCCATCGCCCCAGATGCGTGTTCTGGAGGTCGTGGGTTCAGATCCCATCGGGCGGGCATTTTTTTCTCAACTTTCTTTATTTCTTCCAAAAATTCTTTATTCGTTTGAATGACAAACTGCATCCTCCCCTTTGCTTTTCTTGGCATTCTTGGCTGCCAATCTGTATTTATTATTATTTCAACGAGCCCCTCATTTCCCAATCTGATTCGCTACATGCGTAGCGAGGGTCTCTGTTCTGGCAGTCTTTGTGCCGTCGTAGCTTAAGAGGACTACGAGTGGAATGCGTACCTTATTGCAGCTTAAGAGGGTTCAACTCTGGTTGACCACTCTTAACATGTCGTAGACCCTCGAGGCACGGCCTGGGGATAAATTCGAAGGTCCTCTTCACCCCGAGTAGTCCGAGTGGAGCTGGTTACAACCGCAAAGCGCAGGCAACAAACCCTTAACATAAATACCCGAGAAGGTGGAGGGTAAAATTAGCCCCGCCCGGAGCGTAGTGGTCATCGCACCAGACGCGTATTCTGGAGGTCGTGGGTTCGGATCCCACGCGGCATTAACTACTCGCGACCGCTAGCACAGAGTTTTGATTCCCACCAAATAAGTGCCATATGACTGAAATGAGCTAATTTTGCGCATAAATATATCCCCAGATACTATTTTAGGCACCTGTAATTACGGCGCTCATGGCACATGCCGTGACGTTCCGCGCGTGCAAATGTCCCTTTTTATAAAATTTTCGGCTGTAATTGTAACCGAAAAAGAAAGAGGATAACGTTAATTTATTCAGGGAATTGTAGGAGTCGTGGAGTAAAAAGAAAAACTACTGTCAGAAAACCGTACCTTCCATCATTTATTACGTTTCCTTTAAAAACGTTCCCGTAAAACCACACATCGTGAGATTTATGTTCCAATATCCGCATTCGCGTTCACGCAAGCCACAAGTATCCCAGACAGATTCCAAACCAGTTCATAAAATAGGAGAGGCAATATAGGAAGAAAGACACCATGAGAAAGAGCTAGAAAAGTGGCGGTGGCGGAAGAGCTCAAGCCTGTTCGCGTGTATGCCTGCGTACAAAACAAAAAAGTATTTTGTGTGAACCTTAGTTCGCGTGCTGGCAAAAAACAGATGGCACCAGAAGTACCAGCGCTGAGCCAAAATTACCTTAGTTTCCCTACAAAGTATTGTTCTTTTTCATACGTGCCACTTAGAACTTTGGCATGCAATATAAGCATGTTGTTTTGTAAAAAACATGACAGGTATAATCAAATGCTGCTGAGCAGCAGATGTGGAGGAATTCGTTTCACTCTGAAACTCTGATGCTCTGAAGGGCGTCTGTGTCTGAAAAGGTAGCTAAAGTAGACATATGTAGCACTGGTAGCCACCTAAGGATGTATGAATTGCTAAAAAAATGCAGGGAAATTTTCAAGGAGCTCTTAAGAAATCTGCGTGGAAAAGGCAAAAAAGAAAATTTCTGAACCCAAAAATGGGGATTTTTCACTCAATTGCGGAGCATCACTGCGCATATAGATTGCTAGGATCAGCTTAATTCGACCGGCGCATGTCTTTGGCCGATGTCAGTTATTCAAAGCAACAGCAATTGCCACTCCTCTCTCGTTGCTCTGACGTACCTGGTTCCCCCGGAGGCACACTGGAAGAAACGCGTCAACAACGTCAGGCAGCCCCCGGGTGGCGCACGTGGCTACCCGCGCCCATTTTCTTGTGACCAGTTCAGTTCCAGTTTTCCGTACTGCTTAATTGAAATTTGTTACAATAAAGCAACAAATAAGATATGTGTACCCGTTAACATCCTAATCGTGAACAGTATTGCATTTTCGAAATATAATGTGCAGTTCAGAGTCGCACGCCCCATCCTGCCATCGGCATCTAACAGACGACTGCTTACGCGTGATTATGAAGCGCAGTGGAAGTGAACGTCGAGTTTCCATGTCTCGCTTGTTTGCATTTGTGTTGCCTCTGCTTTCGTTTTTTTCATTAGTTTTTTATTGGAGAAAGGGGTTTCTTGGAACGTTTAAGTCTGCGTATGCGAAATACGTTACCTCCAAAGAGTCGGCTCTTCTCGTAATTTTTTCATTTTATTTTTGTGCTGCTACACGATCTCTTGACATTAGAGTCTAATAACGGTCGGCCTTTTCAATAAACAAATGCTTTCCCGCAACTGAACCGAACTGAGCGGAACTGAATACGAATTCAGTTCTAAGTACACTGAAACTCAACCGAAACGTGTCGTGATCAACCGAACAAACAACCAATAGGATCTCGGTGGCCACTTTTCAACAGAATGAAAGCAAATCCCCAACAAAATTTGAATAAAAATTTCCTAAGTACTCAATAAATTTTTTAGGTCACTTCAACTAAATTTTGAATGAAACTCAAGAGAAATGGGGGCAAGGGATGTACTTCTCGTTGTTCTAGTGGTGCGTTGCTTAGTCCTAGGAGGTTGCTTTCAACTGGACATTGATCGCTCCGTCTGATATATAAATATTCATGTTTATCCCCACACGCAAGTTTTGTGATTTTAGTTCACCAAGAAATTTTCGCCGGGGCTCTGCCGTCAATCTGAGCACGATCATGACTTCCGCAAAAATCAAATGATTCAAGTACTTCTCGTTTATCCGTGATCCCTCATTTTTCCTTCGTATCTCCTCGAAGCAGTCTGAGACCAATTTTTAATAGAATGTAATACTTGTCATGTTTCCTTTCTGAAAGGCAGTTTTCCGCTTTTTATGTGGAGGATTATCTTTCCGGTGCATTCCTTCTTCTACTCAAATTTTCTAAAAGACTTGGGTAGGTCTAATTTATTATACGGTATTTTAATGTCTCTAGCCCACGTTGGGTGGTTACATAGTCAAATCGTTTCTTATTGTCCATAAGGTCATGTAAGGAAGGTATTTTGCTGTGTGGATTTTATTGCTGGAATGGCAATATAGACGTGACCTAATGTAGGCAATTTTTTTTAAAACCTAGCCTGCTGCCGGGGTTCTTCGAAGCATGCACTTTCGCATAGGCCTGTAACTATTAGCCTGGGAAACAGCTTCTGTAAAACAGGAAGGAAGCTAGTGGGTGTGTATTTTTTGAGATCCCTGGTATCTCTTTTCTTGTTCAACAGAATTATGTCGGAGTTCTTCAACTTTCATAAGAACATTCAAATATATTGATGCATTTGGAAACTACTTAACGAAGCAATTACTCACCCCGCGCCTATAACATATCCGCTGTTTCGCTGTCCTTACATGCAGCTTTTTCTGTTGGCATGCCCTTGAGTGCCGCTGTTACTGCGTCTTTACGCTTGCAAGCTGAGCTTGTTGGGTCAGTTTTTTCGCCTGGTTGAACGTCGCTGGCCAAAAGCATGGGAGGCAGTCGTTCCGCTACTTGTATTCTCTCATCCATGCTGTGCCTATTCTTACTTCCCTCGCCACAGATATGTACAATGTGTGTTTACCAAAAGCTAGCTCCTCCTCCATTGATTTAAAGCTTTCTGGACCGTTCAGCGTTTTTTCGATCACAGCCATTTTTTACGCACGAACGTCGTTCGCTTTGCTGATATAATCAATTTCATCAGCGACGCCGATTCAATTTTATCCACCGTACTCAGCTATTTCATGTACTGATATTTCGCAAAGGTTCCATGATTTCTGAGTTACACTGCAGATTTCTACATGATACTCTTCCTATCGCTGGTGATGATTCAGTACTTACCATTAAATCTGTCGTTCGCATGTCCAGTCTGTACTTACACTTGCCTGTTCAACGCAAGAATTCCTCCTGTAGATTTATTTGAAATTCCTGCATCCTGCCTCCAACTTACTCTCGGTTAGGGTGTATACTATTAGCTAGAATCCCCCCTCTTTTGAGATCAACAGTTATTTTTCACCTAGCCATCTGATGGACGCTGCTCCGAAACATGCTGAGCACCTCCACGCCTGCACCACACTACCATTCTCACTTAGAATGAACTAATGTTGAGGATTTGTCATACAGCTGTAGTATGTCTGTGTGTTTTTTCTATTCCTTCTTTTGAAAATTGTTGTGTTCATTAGCGTGACGTTATCGTATTCAAAAATTCAAAAAGTACATTTCCTCAACTGTTCCTCAGACACCCACTGAACTTATGTCTCTATCTCACATAATTTTGCGATAGTCTCCCTTCAGAATTATGGACCTGTTGATTAATGCTTCACTGGTAGTCCGATATTCTCATTGAAATCACAATCGTGAACTGTGTTATTTCCCTTTTTTATGGCTGTTTAGAGTTCATGGTAGAAAGTCTAAGGCCTCACCATCGTAGCTTGCTGTTGGCCCCTGGGCTTGCGTTATTTTTAACCGTTCTTTCTTGTAGCTTAACGAAAGCAACTACGACTTTTTCGGTAATGCTTAAAATTCCTCTAAGTGCTTTGCTGCTGCCATGTGGATCAAAGCTACCACCGAGTTCCCACTCTATACATGAGGTCATCCGTATCACAGGATCCACCCGCAGCTTAACTCGGTGAACCCTGCTCCCTTTCGTCGAGCTTCATTTAATCCTATGATATACTCTTTAATGTGCGGTAGTATTTTTAATACCACTGCTACGTTGTAGGCAGAGTTCACGCGTTCAGCGTTGGGAAATCAAGTTCGAGAGGTGACCTCACCAGACCCAGAGATTGTTCGCACCGTCTGCTGTATCACTCACATAAACGCCGCCGTGGTCAGGGGCTGAAAAGCTGCTGAGCCCTGGTGGCCGAGAGCTACGTTTGTAAATCATGGGAGGCACGCGCCAGCTACGATGCCAGGGTGGCCAAATCCTTCCCTGGTAATGTATAGCTGTTTGTGTAACAAAGAGCGTTTCCGGCATGCTTCTGCCTATCTAGTCTAGTCACCGAAGATTGCGGGATGATATTTACTGCGGGAACAGGCAGTACTTTATGCGCCACCTTAGACCTTTACTTTTATAATTCCACGCATATAAACCAGGCGCGAGTCGCCCTCACGCAAGCTGTGACGAGGTCCTGGCCACCTCAGTTCAATGCCCCGTTCAACTCCATGTGTTCCTTTTGCCCCGCTTATTTTAAGCAGGCTACAGCATAGCAGCTGGGGTGGAGTTGCCCTGCTCTGCGAAGCCTACGCATTGTGCCCATCGCCACCTGCGGCACGCGCTCCGGACGTCCGCCAGATTATATGGAGTGGATACAAGGTCCACATCATGGCCCCTGCTCTGATTCTTTCAGGCATCCGGAGTCTATGTGTACATTTACTTTCCCCTGTGCTGACTCGCAAACTTCCGCAATAAAAAAAGTATCCTTAATGCATGCCCACTTTGGCACCTGAGTGCACGGCCTTTCGAGCAAATCTAGCCCTGCTCAAAGCCTTAGAAGATCAAATTTTCTAGCGTGTATATGAGACGGGCAGAGAGCCAGGAGAAATATTCACGTGAAAAGCAAACAATATTGAGTTTACTGAGGCTGTGCACTCTGTAAATAGCGGACATAATAATGATTGTGCTGAAGATGTGATTTACGCTGCACTACATTGTACACCCAAAAGTACACCATATTGTCACGAAGCCAAGGACGACGCAGTGGTTTTGAAGGAGAAACAAGTTTATTGGAGCGAACTTGTGCTCCCCTAACAACTCAAAAGAATACAGAGGCGGCGAAGCAGCGGTCAACAAAGTGACTTGCGTCGGCGAGCGTCGCAGAATCGAATGCCGAGGCGTCTGCTCTGCTGGCTTTTTATCTTTCGGCGCGAGTGTTTCTGGAACCGTTGATTCACATCCAGAACATTGCAGATCACAGACGATAATTCTGGGCTAGCGACGTTAGGGCGAAGCAGTCTGCTTATCTTAATGTGATAGCCCGTGAGACATAAAAATAAAGAATTGAAGACGCGCTTTACTTGGAACGCAGATAACATAGCCGGGCGTGGCTCGGTAGTAAAAACAAACAATAAATAAGCAAGCCCATACATGGTTCGCGCCATTACCCCCCCTCTAAGAGTGCATCGACCCGATGCTAAAATAAAAGACAGTCCGAACAAACAACAACCACAAAAAAAAAAGTCCGTCATCTTGCATAGTAAGGTTTCAAGCGAACCACGTGGACGACTTCGGGCCGCGTGCGTCGTCGTGATGGTCCGGAATCACCATCGGGGTCACCTCGTAGGTAAGTTGGCCGACACGTCGTAGAATCTGGTAGGGTCCGAAATATCGTCGCAGAAGCTTCTCACTGAGTCCGCGTCGTCGGATGGGAGTCCAAACCCAAACACGGTGCCCAGGGTGGTACTCGGCGTCTCGGCGTCGGAGGTTGTAGCGCCCGGCATCCACGAGCTGCTGGCGCGTTGTACGAACTCGAGCCAGCTGGCGGGCCTCCTCCGCCCGCTGAAGGTATCCTTGGACGTTGGTGTTGAGGTCGTCGTCTTCTACGTGCGGAAGCATGGCGTCGAGCATCGTAGTTGGCCGTCTTCCGTCGACAAGCTCGAACGGCGTCAGCTGCGTCGTCTCCTGGATAGCCGTGTTGTACGCAAACGTGACATACGGGAGCACTTCGTCCCAAGTCTTATGTTCAACATCAATGTACATTGACAGCATATCTGCGATTGTCTTGTTTTGCCGTTCTGTTAGTCCGTTCGTTTCGGGGTGGTACGCCGTCGTTCTTCTGTGATCCGTGTTGCTGTAGCGTGATATTCCTCCGCAGTAAAAGCCGTTCCGCGGTGCGTGATTAGGACTTCCGGGGCTCCATGTCGCAGCACAATTTGGCTTATGAAGAACTATGCGACTTCCTGCGCAGTGCCCCTCGGAAGAGCGGCGGTCTCTGCGTAGCGCGTCATGCAGTCTGTCGCCACGACAATCCACTTGTTCTGTGATTGTGACGTAGGGAGCGGGCCTAGAAGGTCCATTTCAATCTGTTGAAAGGGCCTCGACGGGACGGCGATCGGTTTCAGAAAACCGGCGGGTCGTGTTGGCGGCGTTTTTCGTCGCTGGCAGTCACGGCAACTCCGAACGTAGTGGGTGACGTCGGATGTAAGGCGGGGCAAGAAGTACTTCGCCTTGGTTTTTGCAATAGTGCGAGCTGTGCCGAGATGTCCGGCAGACGGGTCGTCGTGGCACGCTTCCAAAATTGTGTCACGGAGCACTGCAGGGATGACAAGTAGGTAATCCGTTCTCGTTCCGGGGCTGAAAATCTTCTTCACGAGGGCTGAGTTTTTGAGGCTGAATGCTGGCAAGTTCCGCTTGAACGACCTAAGCACGGAGACATTTCCTCCTTCGAGGTAGCCGATCATGACGCCCAAGTCGGGGTCGGCACGCTGCTGGGCGGCTAGGTCGCTCTCCGTAACGACTCCGAAGAACGCGCTGTCTTCATCGCAGTCTAGTGGTGGCGGGTCGACGGGGGTGCGGGACAGGCAGTCGGCATTGGAGTGTTTCCTGCCGGATTTGTAGACGATCGTAACGTCGAACTCTTGCAGGCGCAAGCTCCACCGCCCAAAACGGCCAGAGGGGTCCTTCAAATTGGCGAGCCAACACAGCGCAAGGTGGTCTGTGACAACCTTGAATTGTCTACCATATACGTATGGGCGAAATTTTGAAATGGCCCATATAATTGCGAGGCACTCTTTTTCAGAGGCTGAGTAATTTTCTCCTCCTTCGACAGACCACGGCTTGCAAAGGCGATTACTTTTTCACCAGCGCTTTCCTTTTGGGCGAGAACGGCACCCAAGGCTATATCGCTGACGTCGGCGTGCATTTCTGTTTCGGCGTTTTCGTCGAAATGACCGAGCACAGAAGGGCTTTGCACGCGTTTTTGCAGCTCGTAGAATGCCTTTTCTTGGTCTTTTTCCCAGCTAAAAGGCGTGCTATCTTTCGTCAACCGTGTGAGTGGCCCTGCAATGCGGGCAAAGTTTGCGACGAAGCGCCGGTAGTATGCGCACAGTCCGAGAAATCTTCGCACGCCCTTCTTGTCTTTCGGCCTTGGGAAGTTCGCAATGGCCGAAGTTTTTGCCGGGTCAGGTAGTACTCCCGCGGCGTTGACGACGTGGCCCAAGAACTTGAGCTCCTTATACGCGAAACGACACTTTTCACGCTTCAGCGTTAACCCAGATGTATGAATGGCCTCGACTACAGACTCCAACCTTGGAAGGTGTTCTTCGAAATTCCGGGCGAATACTACAACGTCGTAGAGGTATACGAGGCAAGTGTGCCACTTCAGGCCAGCTAGCACAGTGTCCATGACTCTCTGAAACGTTGCTGGCGCCGTGCACAGCCCAAAAGGCATCACCTTGAACTCGTATAGGCCGTCCGGGGTTATAAACGCAGTCTTCTCTCGGTCTCTCTCGTCCACTTTAATTTGCCAGTAGCCGGTCTTCATATCCATCGATGAGAAGTAGTTGGCATGGCAGAGGTGGTCAAGGGTGTCGTCGATTCGTGGCAGATGGTACACGTCCTTTTTGGTGATTTTGTTTAGTCGCCGGTAGTCAACGCAGAACCCTAATGTGCCGTCTTTTTTCTTTACGAGTACGACCGGCGCAGCCCAGAGGCTTTTCGATGGCTGTATAATGTCGTCGCTGAGAATGTCGGAGCACTTGAGTCCGGATGGCTTCCCGTTCGTGGGAAGAGACGCGTTATGGTGACAGTCCGGTAGGTCGGGCTCCATCTTCAGTTATAATACGATGCTTCGCTAGGGGTGTCTGACGTAATTTTGAACTCGACGAAAAACACTCGCTGTAGCGAAGCAGCAAAACCAATAGTTTGTTCCGTTGTTCTTGCGGTAGCGTCGGATTCACGTCGAAGGGGTGCGGAAGCTTGAAGGTGTCATCGGGTGTGCGTTCAAAGTCGGCGACCGCGATCACGTCACCTGCTTCTTGCGTTTCTTCGAGGAACGCAATTGCAGCTCCCTTGTTTAAATGCTGGTACTCTTCGGTGAAATTAGTGACCAAAACGTGAGATTGGCGTTGCCTAAAGTGCGCAATGCCTCTTGCGACGGAGACACCGCGGTTGAGAAGCAACCTTCGATCACTCTCTACGATAGCGTCGATGTCAGAAGCAGCATCGTCACAGTAGACGGCGATCATCAAGCTTGCGTGGGGTGGCAGGGTGATGTGATTGTTGGCGATTCTGACAGCAGCACGGTGATCGGGGTTCGGCTGCGGCGTCGTTGAGTGATCGGAGGACAAAGTTATCGACTTGGTCTGCAGATCAATTATTGCGCTGTTGTCCGTCAAAAACTCCATTCCGAGAATTACGTCGCAGGAGGAGTTAGGCAAAATAACGAACTCAGCAGGGTACGTGGTGCCGCCTATGGTGACGCGT
Organism: Haemaphysalis longicornis; assembly: GCA_013339765.2. NCBI lineage: Eukaryota > Metazoa > Arthropoda > Arachnida > Ixodida > Ixodidae > Haemaphysalis > Haemaphysalis longicornis. Next base: position 50,842 of record JABSTR010002343.1, on the reverse strand, counting down.
GATGTGCACGTTCCACTTGGCGTTACGAGATGGCCTGCTGCTGTGCGTATATGCGGACCGTCCCATGTTGTCGTAACTTTCTTCCGCTCGACGCAATGAGCCGCTCATCACCGAGTAGTCGGCTCCCGTGTCGATGAGGGCGACTACGTCAAACCCGTCGATGGACAACTGGACGTCGGAAGCCGCTTTCCTGGAGTTTTTGGTGCGTCGGGGCGTTGTATCTCGGCTTGTACGTGTTGACGGTCGGGCACCATGCGTCGTCATTCTCGTCATCTTCTCAGCGGCAGGCTCTGTCGTTTCGGGTGCGCGTCGCGTCGTGTCGTCGTCGGGTTCGGGAGTCACGTCCGGGTTAGATCGAGTCGTTGGGCTGCAGGTACGGTGTTCGGTGCGGCCATTCGTCGTTGGAGGGTTTTCGTTTTTTCACCGTTCTGCAACTTCACCACCAGAAGTTGCTGCTTTTGGTTTCCCCCGCGTGGGCTGGGGGACCTTCCACGTGAGAAATCAGCGGTGTTATGGCGGTTTGGCGACTGGTACCGGTAGGGTGACGGCGAACGGTTGAAGCGGACAGGTCCTCGATTCGTGTTGCACAGGTATTCGTCGATCTCAGTAGGGCGCTGGCCGGGTCGGGGGCGTGGTGCGTCGACGGAGAATCCTCTCAGACCAAGCCTCTTGTAAGGGCAGCGACGGTAGATGTGGTCGGCCTCTCCGCAGTGGTAGCACAGCGGGCGATTATCGGGCGTTCGCCACACGTCGGTCTTCCTTGGCGTCTGGTATTGGTCTACAGGGCGTCGGGCGGCCGGCATTGGACGGCGCTATGGCTGGGCCTCTTGACGACTGGTTGGAGCAGGGAGGGGTTGACGAAGAGGTGCAGAGTAGGTCATCGCTTGGGGCTGACGGGGTGCTTCTGAAGGCATACAAGTTCCGAGTGCCTGTTGAACCTCTTCACGGATGACGTCAGTCAGAGAAGACACTGGAGGTTGCGGCGTTGTTGGAAAAAGCTTCTGAAGCTCCTCCTTGACCACTGCTCGGATGGTCTCGCGCAATGTATCGGAGCTTCCAGTTGCGGAACGATGGTCTCCGAGAACAGCGCGTTGACAGGGCGGTCGTACTGCCTCGTTAGAAATTCTATCGTCTTCTCCATCGCGGCCGCCTCAGACGCGAATTCAGCCACCGTCTTCGGCGGGTTACGGACTAGACAAGCAAAACGCTCTTGCTTCACTCCTCGCATTAGAAACCTGAGCTTCTTTTCTTCGGTCATTTCAGCGTCCGCACGGCGAAAAAGTTGCTTCATCTCCTCAACGACGATCACGACACCTTCGTTGGGGTGCTGCGTTCGAGTTTCAAGCAAAAGCACAGCTCGCTCTTTTCTCACACTTGTAGTGAAGGTCTTAAGGAACTCCCTTTTGTATTGAGTCCAGTCGGTCAAAGAACTTTCATGGTTCTCGAACCAAGTTTGAGCAGCATCTTCTAAGTAAAAGAAGACACGCCGGAAAGTTTCTTCATCGTCCCACCTGTTGAAGATGCGGACGCGCTCCAGCTTCTCCAACCATTCTTCGGGGTCTTCAGTGGGGGCTCCCCGGAACGAAGGCAGTTCCCGGGGCTGCTGCAGGCAGATTGGCGACGTTGTTTCTTGCACCATGGTGTTGGTTGCAGCGTTCCTTTTCTTGGGCCCTTCTGGCATCAAACCGAAATCGGGTAGCAATCCTTGCAGTCGGTGGCTTTCTCTGGTTGGGCTGGTTAGGCGGCTTCCAGATGTCGTAGAGAGCATAAAGGGTGAGTACCCCGCACCCCCACCAGATGTCACGTAGCCAAGGACGACGCAGTTGTCTTGAAGGAGAAACAAGTTTATTGGAGCGAACTTGTGCTCCCCTAACAACTCAAAAGAATACAGAGGCGGCGAAGCAGCGGTCAATAAAGTGACTTGCGTCGGCGAGCGTCGCAGAATCGAATGCCGAGGCGTCTGCTCTCCAGGCTTTTTATCTTTCGGGGCGAGTGTTTCTGGAACCGTCGATTCACATCCAGAACATTGTAGATCACAGAAGATTATTCCGGGCTAGTGACGTTAGGGCGAAACAGTTTGCTTATCTCAATGTGATAGCCCGTGCGGCATAAAATTAAAGAATGGAAGACGCGCTTTGCTTGGAACGCAGATGACATAGCCGGCCGTGGCCCGGCAGTAAAAACAAACAATAAATAAGCAAGCCCATACATGGTTCGCGGCAATATTTCTTGCACGGGCAAATTTGTGCTATGAGCTTGGTGAACGTTCAGGTGTTGCTTTATCTGGAGGTGTAAAGCAATTTAAGGAGTGTTGTGTTATCTTGTTTTAAATCGTTTCCTATCCTCTCGTTCTCCCGCTTCGCACTCCCCACATCTAGGCTCTTCCATCCCTGAGCACGCTGCGGCGTGAAGCGGTCATTTTAGGGTTAGCTTTCAGCTGGTCTTTTTGCAATAATGCCAGGCAAAAGGGTCTCGTACACAGTTTTTCCTTCGTTTATTTCATACTCTTTCTCCGTAGTTTTTTTCAATATGTTCTTATTTTTACCTTTTGTTTCCGTTCTGTGCTGGTTGATTTTTTTGTTTCTTTAATATTTTATCGCTATCCATCCTCATTGCAACCATTAAAGTTCCGTTTTCGAAATGTCTGGCCTTCGAGGCTTCTGCTAAGCGCGGCAGGCCAGCCAAACCTTAAGAATGACTAAGGAAGGACAGATGAACAAAAAGTAGTCTTTTGACATGCTTCCTCCGCAGGTTGGGCTAACGTAACACTACTGTTGTCTCTTGTATAAAGAAAATTTTTTCGGACACTGCAAGAATCATTTGATCGGCTATAAGGTGTTTGCATAGGGGCTAGATAACTTGAAATGTCAATTGATGCACACTGCGGGGCGGTGCCTTTCAGAATGTCGAATACCTATCGCATACAATAGGATACGACAGCAGGACATTTACGCAATGTAGGAATTTCTGCAGCGAATATGGCGAGGTTCGTACGCGCGTTCCTTCTGTTCAGGTGTTGCTTTATTGGGAGGTGTAAAGCAATTTACGGAGTGTTGTGTTATCTTGTTTTAAATCGTTTCCTATCCTTTCGTTCTCCCGCTTCCCACTCCCCACATCTAGGCTCTTCCCATCCCTCAGCACGCTGCGGCGTGAAACGGTCATTTTAGAGTTTGCTTTCAGCTGGGCTTTTTACACTAATGCCAGGCAAAAGGGTCTGCAAAAATCGTGCAGAAAAACGCAGACTTTCTCACAATTCCACCTATGTAAAATTGATTGTGGTAGATAAACAAATTTAGGCGGACCACTTTATGCCGCCTGAAATTGCTCCTAACAAGCTTGGCATAACAGAACGCATTCAGGAGTTGCAGCAGGACATCTCGTACAACTCGAGATATGCTGCTTCACCGAGTACAAGGGTAATGATACACAATATTAATTCCCGCAGTCTCTGTGCGCATGTACAAATATAACTAATGTCGAAAAGTAAATTGACGAAAAAGATAGTGCACTAGCTCAACTCTTTTAAAGAACTGGGCAGAGAATAAATATTTAAAATCCAAAGTGGTCCTGACACCTACCGAGGACGAAAACACTGAGAGACATCAGAGGTTATTTAGTTTACCCCATTCTGCAATACTCCACCTTACTGTAGCATGACAGGAGTCATTTACTTAAAAACGTACGCCTCCGTCAAAAGAAGAGGTATTTGTTGCATCTCAAATATACCCTTTCTTACGTCTACCAACAAGCTTTTTCTAAAATGTGATATTCTGCCTCTGTTTGTATTATATGTAAACAGCCTCCTTATAACACATTGGTCATTCACTAATAGATACCAGGGCTTAATTACATGTCTGTTAAAATTAACAGAAAAAACCTCACCTGCAGAGAAACAATGCAGAGAAAGTTTTTGTACCTACCCTTGGAACCAGTATGACACACAACTATTAACCTATAGTTGGCCGTTCCTGCTTAACAAGCTGAACTCAAAACATTTTGACGTAGTTTGCCATCCCAAACCACAATTCAGCTTAAAGGGCCAGTAGCAATGTAGCGCCATCTTAAATCACGTGTTCTTTGGACATCTGGGTGTTTTATGCACTTCTCACTAAGATTTGTTATTCGGATGCTCAATACGTTTTTTGTAACAGAGAAAGCACATAGCTTTTTGTTAAAACTGAGAGTGTTTAATACGCCTGTGTTTTTGTATGATTTTGGTATTAGTTGAGCAACATAAGGTTGTATCCTAAAAACAGTTTTATGCGTGTCCATTTGTATCTATTATGAATTTTTTGTTTATGTTGACGACTTCTTGACGAGTGTCACACTGCCGACACTTCTGGGGGATCTGTCATTCTGAATGCAAACAACTTTTAGCTCCAGCACCCTCCTCCCAAAATAAAATAAAGAATAGAAATGAATTCAATCGAATTGAATGTAAAAAGCAACTCCTGATATTCTAGGGGCCTTGTAACTGCCACGCAGAGTCATTCAGAAAGAGTTTTAAATCATTATTTTTGCTTCTCAAACACTACAGGCTCGAAATTTAAGGAAATAAAAAGACCTCCGGTAAATTTTGTACCCTATGTTTTGGGTTCCCAATTGTGAGTGTACCCGAGATTTCCTCGGTGCTCTAACAATCGGTATAAATGCCGGCCAGGGCAATGTATTGCCGCGGCAAGCCGCGCTGTCAGCAGTGCCAGCGTGAGGAAGGCCAAGGCGCGCTCACCCGCCGTAACGCTTCGTGCCCGTGGCATCAGGCGGCGAGGCACCTAATGCGTTCGGAATAAACATGCTTGTCTCCACCATCTGGTACGACCCAACAACGTTTTTGTGGCACGCGGTCTAAAGTTCGTGACCCGGACCCGGACGTTCGAGCACAGTTGTAGAACCATGACCAGCAAAGGCCAGGCCAAGCTGACACCGCAAGCAACCGGCAATGAGATGGCCGCCGTAGCTCACCACCGGTCACCGTAGTAGGGCATAAACCCGGTGATCTCGTTTTTGCAGGCCAAGTTAGAGTTCGCCCTCTCTGGCATCACCTCCCGAGAGCGCAAATTTCACTACGTCGTGACATATCTACCCGTGACTGCTGCGGAAGTGGTTGTGGGCATTGTCACGTCGTTCGTGCTCAACGCTCCTGCGTAGGCGTTCGACCAGCTAATACGAAGGCTTATTAACGTACAGTGGCATGTGAGTGCATGCGCATAGAGCAGCTAATTCCCACCGAAAAGCTTGGTGAACGCTGGCCGAGCCTTCTCCTGGGGGGGATTACTCAACTCCTTGGCTCGCGTGGCCAATGAATGGACGACGCACTGCGGCGCGAGGTCTTCCTACAGGGCCTGCCTGGAAAATTCTGAATGCTCCTCGCCACCGCAACAACCATGGATATTCTATCACTTGTGTGCCTGGTAGATAAGGTAATGGGAGTTGAAAACGTTGCATCCGGAGTTACTGCTTTGACTGTGACATTTAGATCACCCGCCCCTAGCGTGCCCTCAGCTCCTGCCGACCAAGATACGACTGCGGCGCGCGCGAATGTCGACCACCTGTGCAACCGACTGGAGCAGCTCAACGTCGGGGCGACGAGCCGCGACAGCTGAATACATTCTCAATGCTCATCACCTCGCCGGGAGCGCTGGTGTTCCCGACGCTGCAATGCCGTGAGTGGGGCACCCAATTTTCATCACTCGGCCTGAGCTTCCGCCGTCGCGGCTTCTGCTGCAGAGGCTCACCACTGCCTGTTGCCGGGCTTATAGGCGCGAAACGGCCCGGCATCCCACTACGGCGACGAGCGGTTTTGTCCCAATGCAAGAATGCCGCCTATTCCACATCGTCGGTTGCACAACTGGACAAAAGTTTCTTGTCAACAGTGGATCACAACAGAGCGTCTTTCCGCACTTCCACTGCAGTATTCCACCTCCCTCCAGGCTGTGAATGGTACGGGCATTTCCGTATCCGTGAAGTGGTACCTGACTTTGAACCTCGATATCTGCTGAACTTTTCTGTGTATGTTCGTGGTCGCCGGCGTTAACTCCTTCATCCTTGGTGCTGAATTTGTCACCAAACGCGACCTTGCGGTCTGTGTCAAGCTATGGAAAATTGCTTACCCTACAACGCTTATTTAGATTTAAGGCACGGTAATGTCAGCAGCTGTAACGTATCCCCTTCCTGCACTATCGCTTAAGGACCGTTTGTTGCCGTGCTTAAGGAGTTCCCCAACGTCACGTCTACACGCGATTAGGCAAAGGCTGTGGCACATGGCGTCCGTCATCATACTACTACGCAACCGCCTGTTTTCTTTCGCCCACGTCGTATTGCTCACGACAGACACCGAGATCGCCCATGCAGAGTTTGAGCACGTGCTAGAACTTGGCATCATGCAACCTTCTTGTATTTGTTGTGCATGACTCACACATGTGACCCAAGAAGAACGGTGACTGGTGACCTTGTGACCATTAGCGGTTCTTCTACTTTTCCACCATCCCGGATCCCTACCCCTTTCCCAATATACAAGATTTCACCGGCAGTGTTCCCGGTGCCATGATATTATCAAAGAAGCCATTGTTTGGGCGTACCACGACATCCCTGTCTCTGTAGAACACATAAACAATTGCCATCACTACAACATTCGGCATTTTTGAACACCTCCGTATGTCGTTCATCATACGGAACGCTGCCCAACCTTTTCCCCGTTTTATAAACACAGTGACGGGGACTCCACTCGTTTTTGTCTATGTTGCCGATCAGTTTGTGACAAGCCCGAATTTAAAGAGGCATTTTCATCATCTCCAGGTTCTCCTCAAACGCCTGTACGCCAACGGCATTATCATTATTGCCATGGAGAGGGAGTTCAGCCTTCCTGGCCTCACATTTCTTGGACATTGTGGGTTCGGGAAGACATTCGTCTCCTGTGCAACAAGGGCCAAGCCACTCTCGATGTCCAGGCACCAACTTAAGTAACCAGGCTTCAGAAATTGCGGGACCTGGGAATTTGCTATCGCTGTTTTATCAGTAAATGCGCTACTCGGCCTTAACCTCCCGTCCACCTGCGCTCCGAGAAGCACTTTACACCAACTTCAAGTGGAACGCAAGTGCTGAGGATTCCTTTCGCACCACATAACGTCGGCTTGCTTACGCCACTCTCATCTCTCACCAAAATTCAAAACGTCCACTCTAACTGAGGTCGGGTGCAACTAGCTCTGCTGCGGGAGATGCCCTTTAGCACCCCCTATGAGCGCGTGGCCGCCCTTGGCCACCTTCTCAGAAGGCCCAATCTTACTGCAATCCCAGTGAAATGTCTTCCAACCCGAGGTGTTGGTGACGTACATGGCTGTGGCTCATTTCGGACGTCTCCTCGAAGGTCCTCTGTTCACAATCTTCACTCACCATAAACCCCTAACCTACGCTATCAACCGGCCCGCCACACTTTGCACGCCGCGAAAATCACGCAGCATGCTCACCTGTCCGAACACACGACGGACATCAAGCAGGTCAGTCATATTGAGAACACGCACGTGAGTGCCCTGAGTATCGTGGATGCAATGTCCTCGACTTCGTCACTTTCCATTACACCCGAAATTCGCCGACGGGCAGCTGACCAAGCAGATGACACAGAGCTGCTCTGCCTTCGCACAGCACCCACTGCGGTAAAGCTCGAACACGTGGCACATGACGGAAAGCAGCTTGTTTTGTGCCTGAAGTCTGTCGTCGCGGGCGTTCGAATGCCCTTTATAGCGCGCCCGGTCACGTCATTCGTGTCAGGCCAACGATCCTTGCAACTTGTTTCTCACCTCGCATGAACACCGATGTTTGTGACTTGTTCCGCGCCGGTGACCATGCGAGCGAGAAAAGGTTCGCCGGTACCGAGTTCCACTGTCAAAGAAGTTCCTAAAGACTGTTGTGCGCTTTTTTATTGTGCACTTACATTTAGACGGTCCCCTTCCCCATGACAACGCTCCTGCTACCTACTTACTTATATAGACTGATTTCCCCGCTAGCCTGATACCACATTGCTACGCCACATCTCCGCGTCCCCGCTAGCTTCAGCATTTGCGTCGACAGGGTAGCGCGCTCCAAATGGGCATCATTCATCATCACCTTCTCAGCCTCACTCGTTTGCACGCAGCATCTTACTCGCCCGAAACAGAGTGGCTCGTTGAGTGCTTTCAGAGATAACTTAAGGTCGCCCACAGAGCAGATTACCGGTTAACATGGTGGGTCCAGTGCTATCCCCTCACACGTCTGGTCATATACACTTGCTTCAAGTCTGACGTGACCTGTTTTTTCGGCTGAAATCGTTTACGGCACCCAGGTTCATCTAACAGCCGACCTGTTCGAGGTACCGTCTCTAGACAACTTCCGCGGCGGACTAAGTTTAGCGATTGATATTCAGCGACCTTCAACCACAGCATAAGGTGAACGAATACAATGACCAGCTTATGTGCTTATGGACCTTGAACAGGCATCACATGTCTTTAGCGGTACGAACCCGTGCGGCGCTCTTTGTAGCCATACTACAGTAGCCCTTTCTCTTTGCTAGAGCGACACAGGTGTACGGACTTTACTTCATACGCTTTCACGACACCATAGCACTAAAGCGTCTGAGGCCAGCCTACGTCGCGGTAGCCGGCTGGAACCCTACAAATTTTTTTGCCGTGACTGAGTCGCAGTGCCACCGTCATGTACACTGGACACCTGTTGACGAGATCATTGGAAAAGCTCCTCTTTTGGCTGGAGCCATCTAGCGGCAAGCCGCATTGTGAACGGAAGCAGCGTGACTTCGGCCAACGAACGCATTCACTGGCTGAAAGGCTGGCGCGCCTCTCGCATCAGCCCAGTAAGGCCGCACTGCGTTCATAATAAATCGATTAAACCTGCTTGAGTCTGGTCTGGTCCTCTCCTTCCACGCCTCGGTTGTTTTCACTCTATAATATCAGGATCAACTAAAATGGGGAGGAAATGTGCTGTTTAAGTTCAATGTTTCACACGTGTACTGTATGGCCACATGCCATTCACCAGTTATTTTTACTGCTTTGCCACATGAAAAGTGTTTTTCAAGAAGCCCTCAAAAAAACGCCTTTTGTATAGATATCTGAAGCATTGGAGAAATGCCATTGTAAGCTATGCAGATGATGTTCTGCAGAACAGAAAAGTAGGGGAGAGTTTTGTGGGGGGCATGAGATGCACATGAGATGTCATCGCCAACCAATTCATTTCGCGAATTCCTCTTTCCTCTTCAAAATATTTAAAATATTTCATCATATATTTACTTTAGTCGACAAAGCCGCTGACTTTTTTTCGGCAGATCAACGCTCGGCTCCTAAAGAACCAGCGCGCTCCGACTTACCTGACGTTCCTGGTTGAGGCTGTCCAATAAACTTACACCATGAAAAGTGAACTAGCGATTTGGGCATACAATTGCGCCTGTATGTAACGGAGTTCAGAAATTTGGCGATTTATTTGTTTAATGCTGGTTTTTGTTACATTCAAGTTTCGAGTTAAGGCTCGTGGAATGAAGCAGAAACGAGGACAAAATGCTTAACGTTAGTGAACAGGAATTCATATTTCGCGGAATTCTTCCCAGTGAAAAACTGCGTGAGATGCGCCTGCTGCCTTTTCACGCAGTTTAGGCACCACATTGCGCTCCATAGCCCGAATATTCCGAAACATAACTTCAGTACCACTTTTGCCTTTGACACTGTAGCGCCACCATCATCATCTTCGTAAGCGCCACCATCATCATCAACAGATTGGCCAGCTGGCTCGGAGGGACACGCGACACTCGGCACCCGGCACCCCTCGGGAACGGCACTCTCGTTCTACTCGCTCTCTGATTCCGACCATGGCGCAGCCAGCGCAACCGCAATAAACGTGGGCTCGGCCGCTCCGCCTCATCGGCCGCCTACAATTTGGTAACCCGACACGCGGCTTCGCCATGGCTTCGAAACGCTGCTTCCCCAGCCACAACGCGGACGACGGCACGCGAAGAACGTTCCCCGCTCTGCCAGACCTTCCCTTGCTGATCCACTTTAACTCCATCTCTAACCACGCGGCATGGTTCGTCATCCTGGAGAGCCATTTTTACGTACATGACATCTGCTCCCCGGAAATCAGGTACCTCGTGACATTACAGAAGCTACCTGCTGACCTCGTGGAGCAGATCCAGCTGCCGGCCCCAGGCCCCAGTGCGTATGACGAAATAAAAGACACTGTCCTCAACCACAACGGCATGAAAACCCGGCAGACGACAATCCTAACAGAACCTGCAGCCGTTACCACCACCAGTACTCCTCCGACACCGCCCTCGGCCTATGCACCCGAACCCTCACTAGGTGACGGGTCTGCTATCATGGGCGCGTATCTCGACCTCCCAGACCTCAGTGGCCTTCCGGACTTCTACAACCCTCGGTGCGACATATGGTTTGTTCAGCTCGAGAGCCACTTTGTCATCAACAACGTAAGGAGCCAGCCGCTGCGCTATCACCTCGCAGCGACACGGCTACCTGACGGGCTCCTCGCGCAGCTCCGGCTGCCGCCACCTAGCCCGCAGACCTACGACGACTTGAAGAAGGCTGTTCTGAAGCACTATGGCGTCTCAGACAGCATATCTCAGTACTACAGCGATGGCTGTGATGACACGACCACCTGCGTCACGCCGATGCCGACGCCATCCTCTACACCACACACCTTCCAACGCCAACTTCACCGCAGTGTTCAGTCTCGCCTTGCCAGAAAACGCCAGCGCCGGCTACGCCTGGCAGCACTACAGAGTCGGCCTTTAGCTTAGTGGAATCTGCGCAACACCACACCGCAGCGCCACAGGTTGTTACGTCGGCTTCACCGACCCCAGCAAGTGTCGACTGCTTTGCCGCTCGTGGCTGCGAAACTGCTCTGCACGGCACGATTGAGAGCGATCTCTATGAGCGCTGTACTCCCGGTGTACGACAGCCGTCTTCCTCGCCTCATGTGGAAGAGGCTCCAGCAGCCAATGACAGATCGAGGACTCCGGGAGTCGAAGCTGCCTTCGAAGCACATCAGCTTCCTCTTCACAATCTTCACTCCCTGACTACGATGGCGATACCCGAGCAAAGATTGCGGGACGCCCCTCCCAACAACCGTCGCCGAAAGAGGTATCCCATGACCCCATGCAATCAAGAGACGCGTCAAAAGCTGGTCCCCAGACGTCGGCCGATTCCATGCTCCAGGACAGTGTTAGGTAGACGCAGTAACCGGACCGCAGCCGTCTCTCTAGAAATCAAACAGACGAAACCAGCTTGCAGGATGGGGATCAGACATCATTGGAGTTCAAGCGCAGCTCATCAATGCAAGGCTCCGCTCATCCACCTCCCACCGCGGTTGCGAAAGCAGCCCATCATCATCAACAGATTGGTCAGCTGGCTCGGAGGGACACGCGACACTCGGCACTCGGCACCCCTCGGGAACGGCACTCTCGTTCTACTCGCTTGATTCCGACCATGGCGCAGCCAGCGCAACCGCAATAAACGTGGGCTCGGCCGCTCCGCCTCATCGGCCACCTACAACACTTTATGGAGCGTTCACGCATTTCAAGAAGCAAACGTCTCCGGACAGGGCGCCTTTTTGCGAACGTGCAGCTCTTTTCCGCTCTCAAAATAGTTAGGACGGCGCTATCTTGGGTACTGTACTCTGCGGTCGGGGTCATTCTTCTTTGTCGCCAGCGGAGACGGCATTTACCACTGCAAGTTTGTTTTAAAAGAAAAAACTTCTCGTTTTCAGGCAGCAGAACTGATGACCGACGAACCGACAACAAATATAGCGGTGAATATGCGCTACCACACGCCGACAGGCAGGCTTAGCAGCTTACTTCAGTTTCGCAACAACACCGCGCTCGCACGTAGAAACACAAGCTCGTTTGCGGTGCGGGCGAAAAAAAAAGTGAAGTGTAGTTAGTGTTGCGATCAGGGGTAGTGTGAAGTTACACAAGCAACTCCAGAAGTGGGTTGTACGTTTGCCACGAATAGCTGCTCCGATCATAATCATCATCGGGTGAATTTCGTTTTCAGGCGATTCAAAACGGTTCTGCTGCTGCAGGCTTCATACAGTGGTGCTATAAGCTAAAGTAATTCCTTTTCGAGCCCAATGTTAAGTAAAAGTCCAAACCTAATGACTTATCAACTTACAAACTTCGTTACATCAAGGTTAACCGCAGCAATGCCTTCGTTGAATAAAAGTCGCGCACTCATGGGCTTCAGTGTCGGTGGCCATGGGGAATTGACAACCTTCCTTAAATCCAGGAATTCGTTATACAGCGGTTTATTACATCCACTTTATCTCTATATTTATCACTACATCGAACACTTTATGAACACTATCATAGCGCGGATTTCCAAACCTAGCACGTGGCTATCAGCCACGTGCTAGGAAACCTCTGCTTCCGTAGGCCTCTAGCCATTCAAGCAAACTGATAGACGAAGCAGGGTATCGCCCTCCCTCTAAAACTCACTTCGGGCCGTAGGCCCAATTGAAAGTGTTAAAGTCACACGCTTTTTCCATGCCATAGCGTTATTAATAGAACACTGCGCGGTTCACACGTGCTAAGCCACGTGCTAGGAACCTTTTAGGCCCACATTCAAAAAGCTAGCCCTCTCTAGGGCCGCCTGTTAAGTCGCCATATAGTGTTCGTAGACAAGTCCGTAATGTGCGCTGGGTTCCCACGTCATGTAGTGTCTAGGCGCATGCAAAAAGCTGCTAAAGCGCCTACGGACATCGGAATCGGGTGCAGCTCTAGGTACTGCCTCTGCCTCAAACCGAAGCGGTTCGCAGTTGTTCCTTACGCACACAGACTGAAGCATGGGTTAAAGATTGTGGCGCAGCGCTATGGTGTAGGAGTTGTTTTTTCTTCCCCTAGGAAACTTGGGAAGGTGTGTGCTCAAGTGCGCAATCGTATTGAAGGTAGGCGTACACAGGGCGGGTGTGGTGTCGGGCACAAGACGCGGTATGTACCTTGCACGACCGGTATAGTATACCGGATCCCATTGTCATGCAGTAGATTTTACGTGGGGCAGAGCGGACGATGTTTAGAATAGCCGTCTGACTGAGCACAGGCAAGTACTGAAAAGAACGTCATACTATCGGCCTACAGAACATTGTAGCGCCCATGGCTGCTACCCGATATAAAAGAAGCAGATGTTCTCTCCTGTCATGTTAAGCAGACCTGCCGGGAAATCGAAGCGTTCCATATCCGAAGGTTGGGGCATGCATGCGTCAGTAAGCCGTCCATTACACTTGGTGAAAAGGAATATGGCTTCATATCTAGCACGTGCTATGATACATGATTGCTGGGCTGGAAATTATTCAGCGTATTTTGCAATTGTGATTGCTCCAGCGGTTATCATTGGTACTAGCTGCACGGGCGTGAGAGTGTGTCCGCTAGGGTTGCTGTTGGGTGTTTTCTCTCCTTCATCTTTTCTTTTCTTTTGAAGCCAAAGTGATAAATTATGCGCTTTCAATGAAATAAACCAGTTGTGAATCAGCGCTCGTCCTCTCTACTTCTTACGTCCTCGTCCGTGTTGCGCTGTTTCAAGATGTCACCTTACCAAGTCGCCCAGCTTTCCAGCCTTTGACACTTTATGATTTGCGGCCCCGAAATCTCGAGTATTCGCCAGGCGATCTTGCGTATTTTTGGTGATTGTTGGGGCCAAATTGTTGTTTCCTCTGAAAAACCCCAACTGCCCTAATCTGAACCTCACTGTGTTATACGGAACGCGATCGCAGTCACATTAATACACTCTACAGCTATTTCTTCCCCAGTTTTCTTTTCTACTAAAGCTTTATTGGGTAATTTTCCTGCCTCAAACCGCCCCACGGCCTTTACCGACTTTTGCGTTATAAAGCAAGGGGATCACGCTTTCCGCCACGGGAATTCTTCCACAGTGTTTCTGAGCCGCCGTTGAATAGCAAAATTGTACATAGCCTCAATCATTGTGGGCATATTTTGGGGCACTGCTGCAAATAACACGACTCTAGACACACTGGCACTGTTCCATTCCGAAGGAAAGCAGGAAATAACAAAAAAAGGGGTTTGCGATGAAACCAAAAAACGGCTCTTTTCCTGTTAACACGTGTTGTTAGCTCACCGTCACCTTTACGACTTCCTCACCTTAATTGTACTATGGTCGTTTATTAGGCGTAAGGGAAGGATCCTAATAGTGCCGCTGCAAGCGTACTATTTCGCTTCATCCTTTGACGGAGCGACAAGTACCCGTAAGACCTCTTCAAACAAATTGTGTTAACTACTTACGATGACTAAAACAATTACGACGAAGGGAATCTGACCCTGGATAGAATTTCTGGTGAATGACTGGGGGTAAGACGTCACTCCTGCAGATGAACGTGAACCTAGCAAATATAACAATCAAAACATACCCAGCTGCCGAATTTGTGTGCCCTCAGATATTCTCTGTACCACTAGTACAACGTGCAGTATACCCTCGGTTATGCACGATGTTTGCGGTCTGCCTTCTCACATGTAGTTTAGCAGATGTCACGAAGTACAACAGAATATTAGGTGTGGGCCTAGTGGGCGCTTGCAATTAACAAGTATTGAATTGTACGATAGCTCCGCTGCACTAAAAAAAGGTACAATGTTTGAGAGCGAATCCTTATACGGCTGTGTCAATGGTACCACGTATATAAAAAAATGCTTTTTCGTTAAAAAGCCGTATGTAGTGATGAGAGCGCCCTCGCCCGCACTTCATGAATATGGCCGAACTAATCGTTGTATCTGTTGCTTTTCATTTTCGTCCAACCCCATCCTGCGAAAGGATGTGCCTGTTTTGAAAGACGTGAAGTTAGAGCACACTTCCGCTTTTGCGGTTCTGATGTACTTTGTAATTTTTGCGAACTGATGCTCTGCAGGCTGGATTTAATAGTTTGGGGAACTTTTATGTAGCACCAAGCGGTAAGAGTTAACTATCTCCGCGTGTCTATGTGACGCACTTAACGTCTCTTCCACGCATTCTCTATTGCGGAAAACTAGCGTAGAGTTCCGTGCTCGGAGGAAGCATGACAGATAAACTTCGTTAAGGCGCTCTGCGTGTCAGCCGCGAGCAATGGCTGTAGGGGCGCCGCTCCATCTAGCGGAACGTTTCGTTTCACCAGCACCTTTTAGTCACTCAGGAAAGGTTTCAATCCCCATTGTAACAGATTTTCGCTTTCTTCGTGAACACGGACTGTTTTAAAGGTGTTCCGAAACGATATGTACGTGGCGCATTAACAGGCCTGGCAAATAACGAGCGATTACTGCCAGTAAAACTGTATGAGATGCCACTGCGGCGCATCTTATAGGTCTCCTCAAGCGCGTAGAGCGTGTCACGGGCCAGCGGCGAAGACGGCGCATGATTTGGGCTGCTGGTGATTCCTCAGCTTGAAGCTTTGCCACGCTGTTTTAGGAAGTCATGTGCAGTCATATTCTAAGGCTGCAAAGTATTTGCTCACATTAAAGAAAAAGCGTAGCACTCCTACATCGCAGTTCCCTGACTACTCTCGCAAACAATATATTTAAAGATTCACAGCCGCTTCCGTCGTTCCTTTATCGCAACTGTGCACAAGCTAACCTGAAGGTGTTGTGTTGCAAAGTGTTTGTCCACAGTGCAAAAATCTTAGCTAGCATATTTGGAAATACCATTATCAAAGGATTGCTTGGAGTAATGTTTGTGACGGACGTATTATGATGACAAAAGTAGCAGAATATTTTCCCCACTCGGTATAGCGCTTCTTGAAACATCGCAAGTTGGCACAAACACCAAGCGTAAATTTGGACGAGGGTAAAGCGATCTACCAAAACCTGTTGCACCTCAGTTTGGAAGTGCGCCATGCGGACCGGGAGGCCGTATTTGTTAGCTGCGGAATACATGGCAGTGAACGACTATCCGAGGTGGTGCGTACGCAAGTAGCTGCACGGGCTGTAGCTTCTGGACGTTAGTCGCTACGTTACGGAAGCTCGAATAAATACCAGGCACAGCAAAAGTTCACCAGGAGCAAGCAATAGCAACTGGATTAAAATAACAGATGGCAATAAAGGCCCAATGATTACACTGGACGTACAAAATGTGATAATGGGGCAACGAAGGGCAACCTAGTCTAGAAAAATTGAGAACGTTTAGGCGCCAGTCCTCCGGTGACCGACGCGTATCTGAAATATCAGGACAGCAGTAGCCAATAGAAGAGACGTGCGGCCGAAATAAGCTACACGAACATGCAAGGTGCAGAGCTAGATGAAAATGGATATACTATCGCCATCAACTAGAAAAGAAACAGAATTGTATGTTTTAGAGAACCGTTTCTTATAGTCTTTTAAGAGCCACCGGTAATACATGAGTATGTGTGAAAAGTCTTTAACGCAACAGTAGGAAACAGGAAAGGTCGAGAACTCGGCAAAGATAATACAGAATGAATTAGCTGACACACACTAAATGTTAATTGCAAAGACCCATGTTTGGTTAAGGGCAAATTGGAGGAAAAAAGTCTGTTTGCAGTCGCCTGTTTGAAGTCAGGCCGACGTCTATCCTATTGCGGAATCATGGCACAGGCGAAGCAGTTTTGATTTGAATAGGGATGCGTGACAATGAAGAAAAGGTTAAAACAAAATTAAGGCGGTGTCGCCAGTTAGGACAAATGCGAGAGGTGATAGTAATAGGAGGCACTTATACCTGTGTTCATCAGCAAAAGGGTTACACAGTTCTTACTGGTTAACCTATACTACGTATGTGTGAAACTCGTAATGATATTGAATTACGTAGAGGAAATAAATACGTGGTACCAGTTACATGGGAACGAGAGTAAATTCAGTACTGTATACACTGCAGCCTGCCATCGAAGGTGTTTATTAAATAGTAACATTAATAGGAGTAGACGAAATAGGAGCCAAGAGCTGAGGAAGTTGTGATAAAAATAACTTGCCATCGAGAAAAACGAAAAATCCCAACGTCGAAACAAAGTGCGTGGCTTGAAATAAGCGATCAGCAGAGAGCGAATATACAAAAAATCTCCAGAAGGAAATTACCACGCAGTGTTCGAAAGAATAAAGCGGTTTGTGCGGTTTGTTCAGCTTCAAGGCGTCGATTTGTGATACTGTAAAATGATCTCAAACTGAAGTAGCGTATTCAAGTTTGCTACAGATTAGTAACTTATACAAAAGAAATTTATTGGACGCTGATGTTATCGAAAAGTTCTTTTTGATGTATCCGATCACACGGTTAACACTTGCTCTTATAGTAGTGACGCGCATGTTCAATGAGAAGTTTCATGTGAGAAGGACGGCAAAATATAGTTTCGACGTCACTGATTGCAGAGTAAAATTGTTAATAATATAGGAAGAAGGGCAAAATATTCCCGACGAGAAAAGTGCAGCAATTTATAGTTACTCGAATTTCAGGTAATTTGCCGCTGCGAACATTACTTAAATACCGTGTTAACATTTCCCTGCTGCAAAAAAGAAAACATCCTTGGGGCTTTTTATTTTCCTGTATAGTACACAATAGTCTTCAAAAAGTTACATTGACGATGCTATGTTTATAGGCAGATCATCAATATAAATAAAAAACAGTAAAGGACCAAGCAACGATCCTTCGTAATCACCGGAGGTAACAGGAACTGTTGAAGAGTTATGGCTGTTAGCATGCACATATTGAAAGCGATAAGTCAACATACACTCAATTCACACTGGTATGTTATGGTCAATGTTAATACAACCAAATTTGCACAATAGCAATTGGTGGGAGAGCTGTCGAATGCCGTGCAAAAATTTAAAAATTCAACCAACTTCACAAGCTTCATAAATCGCGCAGAATCAATGCCGCGTGTATATGTTACTAGTGAGCCTCGCATGAAACGCCTTTTGTAAACCCATGCTAAATAGGAGTAACAAAAGAAAGCGATTTTAAAAATTGTGCTAGGTGTGAAAATATGACGTCTCCCATTACCTTAAAGCCACTTCTGGTTAATAAAAATTGAGTGGTAATTGTCTGCTTAATGGCAGTCACCGGATTTATGGAGTGGGACAACCTTACGGATCTTCTAGACGTCAGGTAGAACCGGAACAACAGCGCAAATGACAAGGACTAGGAAAGAAGCACGGACAAGCGCTGACAAACAACTGAGCGTAATTTATTGCAGCTCGTTATAAATACGCTTGTCACACATAAAAATACAACAAAAACAGAAGATTTCCACAACCATGAGAAAACGTACTCACATCTTTGTCGGTATCTACAACCACACGTTTACCCCATAAGGTAATTTATCTCTTTTTTTGTTAAACACCGCAAAAACCACTTTTTACTTTTGCTGCATTTTTCTTTCTTTGTTGCGTCATTTCGAACGCTTCGTGTATCTCCCTCTCGTGGTCTGTATCTCTGTACCTCTTCAAATAGCGCAGTCATTCAGAAGGGGCACACAGCCGCGTGATGTGCAATGAACGTCTAGGTTGCTTCCCGTGCGTGTGTTCATCGAGTTGGCGTGTTCAGGCAGCCGGTCATTCGCGCATCTTCCAGTCTGCCCGATGTACGAGCGACCGCAACGAAGGGGAATGACGTAAACAACTTTTTTGGTGCACTCCGTGAAGTGTGTGGCATGATTCGTGGTGCACCTTCTTCGATCTTCATTATGCTACTCAGCATTCACTTTACCGCATAAGTTACCCAACTTGTTTTTTGCTGAAAAGACAACATTCACATGCCCCATCCGGTTTTTTTCTTCTTCTTGAGCCGATGCGAACGACGCCACGAATATACAGGTGAATTACCGGCTGCGTGAACACGCAAACTCGATGAAGACACGCACGGGAAGCAACCTCGCTGTTCATTGCACATCATGCGGCTGTGTGCCCTTCTGGATGACTGCGCTATTTTGAAGAGGTACAGAGATACAGACACGAGGGAGATACACGAAGCGTTCGAAATTACGATGAAGAAAGAAAAATGCGTCAGTAAGCCGTCGGTGGCTTTAACACTGAAAGAGATAAATTACCTGAATGGGTAAACGTGTGGTTCTAGATACGACAAGATGTGATTCCGTTTTCTCATGGTTGTGTAAATCTTCTGTTTTTGTTGTAGTTTATGTGTGACAAGGGTATTTATAAGCGAGCCGCAATAAACTACGCTCAGTTGTTTGTCAGCGCTTGTCTGTGCTTCTTTCCTAGTCCTTGTCATTTGCGCTGTTGTTTAAATTCAGAATGAACCCACTGGCCCCAGTCGAGACGCTAAGTCAGGTAGATTTCCGCGTTACAATGATTGGTTAAAAGTTTTTGTTAATGTAATGGCCGAATACGCCTTCATGTTTTTAAGAATTTGAGCAATAATATTTTACGTACCACACGAACAATTTTGGACCATGAATAATATGCACTATGCCTCAAAGTCAAAATATTAGGATCCATTGGAAATCTTACATCAGAGTCGCTCTTCGGGAATGAGGGTTTACAAGCACGTAAAAACACTTTCATAAGCACATCATTCGATGCCTCAGCTCAAGCATTTTCAGAGATTTAGTTGGATTGGGAAACAAAAACAGATAATGTTGCCCAGCTCAGTCCAGTCTCCCTACCTCGTGCACTCGTTAAGGGTTGACCGCAGGTGATGTGTGCGTTCCCGGACGGGAAAAAGGCCGGCAAACCGCTCCCAAACTCTTGAAATAAAAGGCAACAACGAGCCTTTAAGCAGTAGGTCATATTTTGTACCCTGAGGTTTTTCTAATTTCGGTACACCTGGTCTGCTTCCACAATAAGGAGAGCAGCGTATTTTACAAATGAACACTAATGCTTAGGGAATCACACAATCACACTGAGTGTTCTAGTGACCTTGTATGTTTTTATGATTACAGGCCTGCCTAACTAGTATTTCCAACTTTACATCATGTGCCCTACATACCAGATGTTTTTATTACTGAATCATTTAACCAGCTTGTGTGGGCATCACTGTGCCATAGTGCTAGAATTACCTCCATATTCTGAATGCTGAACACGCTGTTTCTGCCGAAAGAAGAGAGAATAAACGTTTATTCAAATCAACAGGGGGGATTGTGGTGAAGCTTTAAGGAGGCGTCCTCAGTCCAGGATGCCTTGAGCGCGGGCAGCATCGACAGCCCTTTGAGCCAGCCGAAGTTGGTCGTCCAGGCTGGTGCTCGCCAAGGCGCTCTCCCAAAGCTCTAAACACTGCTCAAACCCTGTGCTCCAACCCTGTGTGGTTGCGCGACAGTTTTTATATAACAATAGGCGTGAGAATTGAATTCCTAAAGGAAACTTGTCTAACCAAAACCCAATGCACCGTGCAACCATTAAAACTAATAAAATGGGAAAAGTACCGGAAGTTCGGAAACTAAGGTAGTGTTATGTTCAATCATTCATACGGGCACGCCAACTGTTGCCTCCTGAGAGAACAATTACCTGGTGCATTATATATATACATACTTTGTTAAGCTGGAATGATTTCTGATGGACGGATGAGCTTCCACTAGCACTGTTTCGCGAAGTTTTGCATCTGCTTGCATCTAAAAAGCCATTTCCGTACTGCACAAAGTGGCTGGAGGTGGGCTTGAATTCAGGAGTGAATTTTAAGCATAGTGACGACTGTGGAATTGCTGTGGGAGATACTGGCTAAAGTGAGGACGTTGGTCACTACAATTTTGTTTCACGTATCCAGCTTATCTCTTCAACCCCATCCCGTGCGGCTTTATGGCCGTATCGCAAAGCAAGAACACGTCGAACACCGTTAGGTCAAGTGAGGCTTAACAACATTCAGGAGTCTCCGTTTCCAGTCCAGAACATCAAGGGTTGAGTCTGCGTGGATGCCTATTTATATATGCACAAAACGCAAGCAGCGAGTGTTGGCTAATAACGTTGATAGTTTCCCATTCGTAATACGCTTTTATGTTGCATTCATGCTGCTTTTAAGTAGGTATATTCCTATCAAGTACGCAACCGCCTGACTGTGCATTCATTTTAAAAGAATTTCAAACATTCATGCAGCAAATTTCAACACTCGCCATAGCTAGCGATGTCAGAGCGCTAAATGAAAAAAATTAAGTAATAAAAATTGACACTTACAAGGTCATCCTGAAATAAATTTTAACCATATCGTTTTCCGGCTTCCTGATCTGGACCACAGCTCTCTGCCATCGTGCTTTTATCCAGTGTTGTGACCTTTATTCTGAAGTCAAATGTTTAGACAATGAGGTAGTAAAGAATAAGGCTTGTCTTGTGGATGGCACTTTCTGTCTCGGCCCTGATTTAAAACATTTGTTGTAAAGTTTAAAATGACCGTTCGAATGCCCCTTCTTTATGCTATAACCCACGCGATGTCATGTTAAAATGTAAAGCGCAAAAAGGCCATGACATAGGAAAAAAGAACTAAATCAGCGCATATGGGCGTTTCAACAGGTCGGCAGCCTGTGGCGTTGGTAAAATCATTAACATCTTCTCACATCACCTGATACAGAAGCCAACATGCTGCTAAAGGTTGTTTCTTCTACTGGTGGGATTGACATACACTAGGGAAATTTCGTTGATATTTTACAAGATATTTAACCTCTACTTCAGCATTCTTTCGTGCTAACCTATTTAAAACAGTGGCCTAGCAGAGCTTGGTACAAAAAAATGCAGAAGTGCAGGCTCAGAGAGAAGTTGCAGGACCGGGAAATACAATCCCAGTAACCTTTGAGTGTAGCATTGCCTGGAATAGTTAAATGTCGTGCCGGAATGGAGCATGCGTTTAGTTTGCCGTCCTCTTCAAAATACCGCAGGCGAGATGGTTTCATTGTCTATCTAGGGCTGAATGGCTTGGGCTGCATTGACGTAGAAGTCCGTCAAGGCAACATAAATAATATATAAAGGAACAATTACTTACTGCCACGCAGGACATCCTCAGCACGATTTCCAAGAAAACAATTTCCCGCGGACAATAAGTTTTAAAGGACATGTGCACTTGCCGCCAGCCTTAGCAGACATTCCCAAAACTATGCTTCGTTTTGCAAACATTGGTGGCACCTTTCTGCATGCCATGCAGTTTTTGCACTAGGTAGGGCACAGCAAATTATGTGGCGGCGTTCATTTTAGGCAGTGCCGTCATGCCGTATTTTATAGCTCCTTTGTTCGCCATCGTGGTGCGCAGTGCCTGCAATACCACCTGGCTTCTGACACAAGACACCACAGTACCGGCCCATCTTAGGCTCCCATCGGCAGCCACTATAACAGTACAGCGCAGGGGACCACACTGGAATTCAAAATAAGCTTCTTATGTAAACGCCCCTATGATTCTTAAGAAACGAGATGAAATTAACCATTACTATTTAGTCACCAACCTATTTTGTTGCCAGAACATTGGAAACAAAATGATAAACCCAGATAACCCTATCTTCTCCGTCCCCGTAGAAGATAGGGCAAAATGGGGCTGGCCACTGCAATTAACTGCAGAAAAAAGATGCCTTTTACTGTGTTATCACTTAACTCCCGGACTTTGGCTATGGGGTCACCTTTTATGAACAATGACGTTCTATTTTCCTTGTACGACAATACGGCTACACCCAATCTAACGTAATCCGTCTAATCATACTTTCTGTTTACTTAGTAACATTAGATTAGACGTGTGTTTGGTGTGTTGGCATAACGTGGCATACCTTAATCCTTAGCATAACGCAGCAAACAAAACTTTTCAGTTTTAAACTGGAGGTCTCAGGACAAGGCGCCCTTGCTGCACTAAAACACGAAGAACGACCACAACCTGGTCGTTTCAAGCTATAATTGATTGAGAAATATGCAGTTTTTCGCGACAGTAACCGTTATTTTGAGCGATATATGGTACAATTTCACCCGCATCAGTGGTGAAACGACCCACGCGTACGCAAAAAGAACGTCAAAGGTTCCTGACGTATTATTGATAAGTGATCACTACTCAGCTGAAAACGTTAACGAACATGTGTTTTCAGCAACATAAGGCCGCTAGCTTGCGTATTTGGATATACCAGCAGGTTATTTATTAGCAACCACAACATTTTATGACATTAATATTAGTTATGAAACACGCATACTCCACAGCGTCATCTTCGAATACAACAGTTTGAAAAATCTTACCAGAACTAGCCCAGAAGCCATCGACACACTCTGGCACAAAATTAAGGCCATAATTTTCTTTTGTAGAATAACTACGGGTCAACTAAAATCTATAAGCGTACCAAAGCAAACTTAGAAATTACAAATCACGCAGGCTAAAGGAACGTAATGCGTTTTAGAAAAGAAGCTCCGGAAGCACACCCTACACATCAAAGTGTAAAAAAAACTTGCCAAAGCAGCTAACACTTTCAAATCGGCTATAAACACATCAAACTTTATATTGCTTACTTAGGCCCTTATTACAGGGCCCTTCTATAAATTTTAAACGAACAGGAGTAAACAAAATCTCCAACCCACATTACCCGAAAACAACCTGAAAACAGCTAACGTGCTCAAATATTTTTGCACGCTGTCTTTACGGTCGACGATAGCAACTTCCCGGGAATAGATACCTTAGACCAACGTAAACTGAGCCCCCTATTCTTGGACAGTCATATGCTACAACGTATTATACTTAGTACTCATGCCTACTCAATTTAGACTAATGGAAGCCAGCGCTCACCAGGTGCAGGGAGCACCGAAACCATATTTAAGTTAGGTTTTTTCTGTGCTGACAATTAGTCAATTAGGACTGCGACGATATAATACACACTGCACATGCTATTTAAAGATCTACCCGTAGCACTGAGACAACGGGTGTGGAAGCGGCTAAATACGAGGCTTAACATTGACAGCTTGCTGTGGACAATGCTGCCGGGGCACGTCACTTCTAGCTAATTTTGTACCCTCCGAATAGCTAACAATGACGTTAGAACGTGCGTTGTCGTGGCAGCCGTGGGCATTAGGAATGACAAACTGCTCAAACAGGCCCCATAGATGCCAGTCCGTCTCATCGAAGCAAGAAATGCTCGAGGACAGGTATATTTCGCATTTTCTGCCTAAGTCGAGAGGGAGGGAAAGCTTTTATGCCTCTAGTTTTGCTCTGTCTTTCACTTAAAAGGAAAAAAAATTAACAGTGGAAAGCAGAGGGGGAAGCCCTATTCACGCACCTTCTTTACTCTCGTTCTTTGTACACCTAAGACGACCTAACCCTGTATCTCCGTAATCAGTATTCTTTTTCGCTCTCGAAGCCCAAGTTCATATTTTTTCATGGGGACGTCATTGACGGCATAACAATGCAACTAACGCAGCTGTGTCGAGTGTACATCAGAGGTGTGGGGCTGTCACCACGTTGGGAAAAAGTTTCAGAGCGCAGCTCTTAAGCGGCCGCTCTTGTGGTTTCCCGACCTTCTCTCGCTACCATCCTTTGTAACCGAGGTAAGAAAGCGGGCAACACACAGAGAGCAAGGAGAAGATGAGACGTGAAAGCAATGCGAAGGTAGGAAGAGAAAGTGATATACCGAGGTTTCTGTGTGACACGAGCTTACTTGGTGGCGACCCGCGACCAGATAACCAGATAACGCCACTGTAGCGTGCGCTGTCGTGCGTCCACAAATGACGTGATCACTTCCTGAGAGAAGCAAAGTCCCTCGTCTGCCACTACAGCTAAGAAAGTTGCCACAGCAAAGGGTCAGCGCCACCGACGCCAGAATCCACAGGGGCACGCCGCTAGAGCGAACCTAAGAGCCATCGCCCAGAAGACGTTGCTTACCGTCGCCGCCCATTCATATGTGTGCCTGAGCTTGTTCGCCTAACCATATTTTCCAAATGCCAAGCAGCTAAAAAGCTGCGCACAATCTTGCATAAGACATCGTAATCGTCATCCAATATTGCTATGCCGATGCCCTCGCCGACTCAATTGAGGATAGTTTCAGGCGAGCACCACCCCATACCTTACATGCGCTCTCAGTGCCGTTTTGTCCGTGTGCTGGTGTACACTCTAAAGAAAAAGTGTGCCAGTTTCTATTTGAATAGTTAATAGGAAATGTATCATGGTGGCGTGAACCATGCATTGTGTTGGTTTGTTTCTGGGTTGTTTTTACCGCCCGACTGCGTCCGGCTGTTTTTCCGTGCGCCAAACGAAGCTCGTGTTCCAGTTTTTTTTTTTTTATGCCGCACGGGTTATATCAGCTATTACAGCGACTGTTTTGCACTGACGTCACTCGAACAGAATAAGCTTCTTTAATTTCCAGTGTTCTCTACTTAATTCGAAGTTCGGAGAAAAAATCATGGGGAAAAATATAGGTCCGCCGAGCAGACACTGAGGCATTGGATTTTCCGACACTCGCCTGCGCACGTCAATCGGTTGACTGCTGCTTCACCTCCTGTGCATGCTTTGAATTGTTAGGGGAGCGCGAGGTCGCTCCAATAAACTTGCTTTTCGTTCAAAAGAGCAGCGTCGTCTTTGGCTACGTGGATTCTGGTAGAGGTGCGGAGTACATGAACCCTAAGTCCTCTGCAAGTCATCAAGCAAGTTCAAAGCGTGCCAGCCCACTACTTCAATGTCTTCCCCCAGCGTTAGGTCTTCTTCAAGACCATCCCATGGCAATAGTAACCGCTACCATGACCTGCGCCTTTATTACGTCATTTGTCGTCCTGGAGCATCCACGGGAACACCATCATTTTACGGGTCGCCTTGAGAACATCCTGATTAACGGCTGGAGCATCAAGAGCGAATTTGAACATCACACCCATTGGACGGCGACTAAAATTGAGGCACGTGTACTTCTGTCGTGAAGACTGCCAGAATTTGGCGCGAGAACAACGAGCGCCCTCGACCACCTGGGCGTATTTAAGTCTGATTTTTCAAAACGGTGACGACTGATACGCAAGGATGGTCGGAGCAGTTGCTTCAAACCCGCACGCAGCATTCCAATGAAAGCGTACTTCAGTTTTTTTAGGCAATGAAGCAGCGTTTTTGAACAAGATATGACAGGAGATAAAAACTACGATTTTTGACGTGAGGGTAAGGCAAGAGCTTTTCGCTTGCCTTGTTTGGAAGCCCCCCTATGACGGTTTCCGAATTCGCGCCTCAGGCCGCCGCTATAGAGAACACGCTGCAAATTCGTAATTGAATCTATCACCTCCGAATCAGTGCATACGTTTCGGAAACAATCGGTGCCGATTTTACTGGCCCCGATACAGTACGGGAGACAATCTCCTGGGTCAGGAGCTGCGGGACGTTTTACCAAGGATGCCACAAGCCCAATTCGCCTCCCTGAGCGAAGTGATTAGGGAAGACCTCAAACACGCTTTGGGAGCTCCTGCACCATTAAAAACACCTTGCGAGCCAAAAGCTATCATCTAATCCGCAGCTGTTAGTAGAAGCCGCCTACCACTATCTTGTCGTCAGGATCCCACGCATGACGAAAGCCACATGGAGCAATGCCCATTCGACTGGACCCAACCCGCAAATAACAACACGATGAACACGATGACGCGTACCCACCAATGGTCCCCGTAAACAAGCCGTGATACGACGCCCTGATGGACCCAAACCTGGAAAACAACTACTTATGATGTACAGCTACTCATTCTTCGCCTCCACGTAGTTGCAGTAATACGCACGCAAGCGGACTATTAAGTGTTGAGTAGATAATTAGCGTCGAAACTGAAAACGTTACGGCAAGTTTGGGCAGTCCGGTTTTACGCACAGCAGGATTATATCTCATCACTCTTGGTGGAACCTGTACGTCGCGCGTCACCATAAACCAAACCGCAAACACTGCTGCGTTCCTGATTCTCCCTCACTGCTCCCTGTAAGTTGCGTTCTTTAGACGCTTTGCAACGGCCGCGTACATGCCTCCAAAAGTCAGCCGGTTTCTGAGAATCAGCAGCCTCCCAGTACTCTCAACAGAGATTGTGGTGACGCCGGTAGAGGCTTTTACAAAGTGAGTGATACCGACAAACGCCGCTTTCCACTTGTCAAGCCCAGAACACTCTGCCTTTTTGTGGGCACTGTCCATAAGTTCAGGCGAACGTCCGAGTTCTTATGGAACCAGT
Source organism: Haemaphysalis longicornis (assembly GCA_013339765.2). NCBI lineage: Eukaryota > Metazoa > Arthropoda > Arachnida > Ixodida > Ixodidae > Haemaphysalis > Haemaphysalis longicornis. The sequence goes on along the minus strand of JABSTR010002343.1, from coordinate 23,817 downwards.
GGGGAAATTTGGAATGAGCAGGATCATAAAGAGGGATGTACTTTCCCATGCCACTCCTAACAATATCGGTAAAACGTCTAACCTGTTAGTCAACATCATTGACATAACAACACTTGGCCGTTCAGCAGATGAATAAAGGTGATACAGCTAAGCATAATCTTCACGCTTGAAAGCATATCGCGGGAGTGCATAACCGTCAACACGACCATAGCGATGCTGGACAGCTACAGGAACAAAGACAATAAGAGAGGGGTGAAACTTGTCGGTGTCTACAAGAGATATTTCGGAGGCACACACTTGTACGTTTGTGAATTCGAGGAGCACACATCTAGGGCATTACCACAAAAGTTTTCTATGAGGAAGAGCTGCTGCAAGGAGGTAAACGATTGAAAATCTAATAACATGCTGCATTTATGCGCTGCGTAATGGTTTTTGTGCCGAAATGAATGACTGTTCCAGTGAATACCTGGGCTGTTGAAGTCCCCAAGGGTAATTAGCTTATGGTTGGAGTGTGCATTTGAAACATTTTCGATAGATGTGAGTTTACCATTATATTCAGAAGGTAAAATGTCCGGGGATATATAGAATGCACTGATGAGCAGCTTCTCGCCCTTCTGAGGCCTACCTCAAGCCTGGCTGATTCCTCTAGGGTCTCGAGGTCTGCACGCCGCACGCATTGCACTCGGCGATCAATGGCAATCGCCACCTTTTGGCTTATTCCCAGTTACCTTTCTGTCGCTTGTAAAAATTTCATAGCTCAGAGGAAAATAGTCGGAATACGAGATATCATTGCTGAGCCAAGTTTTACTAATAACAATAGCAAAAAATTTGGAGCACACGACATTTCTAAGGAATTCGGAGGACTTAGTACGTAGACCTCGAGTGTTTTCGTAGTAGATGTAGAGACTGTCGTTCTTACTTGCCATGGTCAGTAATTTCACAGCTGTGTACCATGTAAGGGCACAACCTGCCTTGAAAGGGCTTGAAGAGGAAGCCCTTTGGCCACATAGACGGGTGGCCGAGGTGCTTAACAAACTCCTCATCAATAATTACACAAAAAGAAGGATACGAGTCGTACTTAGTCCTAAGGCGTTTCTCGACAATGATGTAACATGCTCAGTTGACAGGTGGGCCAACACTTGAGCAGATGTGGTGTTAGCAGACAGTTTCGAAACAAATACGGCCCTGGAGCTCGGTGTTAGGCGTACCACAGCCAACTCACACGCTTCTGATGTGCCCACGCGTAGAGTGCTCCCTTTCTTCTCCAAGCTCGTCTATATATGAACTGTGATCACGTTTATATAGGTGTTTACAGAGAGTTAGCAAGCATCGGAAATCTTTCTTGCACTCAAGAGATGGAGTGTTTTTAAGCTGTCTGTGTGCGCGATATTTATGCTTTAGAGCACTTATGAGTTCAGAGGAGAACCAGTGGGATATTTATGAAGTTTAGCAGTATATTGTGTAATACATGTGCACATACTGCTTAAGATAAGTTTCGTAAGCTAATTTACTTGGTCATCAGTAATGGGTGTTTCAGTTACCATTGACCAGTCAACAGAGGACAAGTCACGGTGTAAGCCAACGTAGTCACCGCTTTTGAAAGCAAATCTGGGCGATTTGTTGCTGTTATTTTGAAAGCTCTGTTTTTCCCCTGACAGAGAGAGTGTTAATTTAAGTGGTGGGGGGAATTTATTGGGACGAACAAGAGCGCCGTCAGAGAATGACACTTCAATAGGCTGATTGTTCGAAATACACAGATCTACGATGTTACCGGAAGGATTGCCAATAGTAATAAGTTGTTGAAGGTAATTAAAAGCAAAAACATCTAATAGCAGGCCCCACTTATTCCCTATGTATTGAGGGTAATGAGAATATTTAGGTGTGCTCCGGTCGATCCCAGGGGCAATAAAATCGCCAATAACAACAATCCCGTGCTGCCTATGTGAATCTATGACATTTTCAATGGACGAGATGATGTCATTGAAAGAGATTGGGGTAATGCTACGCGACACATAGAAGGACCCAATCAACAATTTTTCGTAGCTATCAAGGCTAATTTCTACCAATATTTATTCAGGAGCAGTTTCGATGTCACTTCGGGGAACAAATCCCCGAGAATTATCTACAGCCATAAGTACGCCACCACTTTTTTGTTTGGTTGCACTGAAGTCAGTGTTCTAACTTCATGGAAAATAGTCTGATGAGGGAATCTCATTGTACAGCCAACTTTCGGTAATCACAATGACAGCAAACGAAGACGAAATAACCTTAATGAAGAATTCAGTTGGCTGAGTTCGTAGACATCGAGCGTGTTTGTAAAGATGTCCAAATTACGCACCTTCCCTGTCGATTAAAGACTGTGAAGAATGGAGCATATAACCATGTGGAATCCCACGGAATTGCTTGAAAATGCAGCCACGAGGCCACATTAGGGGTCGTTCAGACGCTTTATGTTTTCTTCGCCAACAGTGACGTTGAACGAGGAGTACGACGAATATTTTTTTTACAGCCGCTGGCAGGAAAGGGGAGATATATTTAGAGATTCAATGTGTTTCTTGAGGTCAGCAGTAACCGTGTCAGGGCTCATTTTTGAAACACATAAACCCCTTTGAAGCTGCGGCCGCTGAATCACCGACAACGCACCGACTCAATGGCTCCAAGAAATGGAGGCCTGTTTGCATTCTTTGTCTTCTTTTAACCCACTGTGGCAATTGTTGTCAAAGAGGATCGGGCAGGATCGTGAACGCGTAGCTCCGGAGGGGACTGACGCGCTGGCTTCGTCGTAGAAACAAGACTGGTCTCGGTTTCTCGAGGCGTGTCGGAGGGCGATGGGTTGCTGGAGGTCGAGGTGGTCACGTAAGCTTCAAATGAAACAACCGTCGGGGAATTCGAAGGCGCTGGCGTTACACGGCAAGCCAGCTCCTTACTCAAAAAATGAACCTCACAGAGGCGGGAGGCGACGATTCGAGCCTGCTGTTCGGCTCCGCCGCAAAGGTCCTTTCGGAGGCGCTCAATTTCTTCTCACATTTGCGACACTTCTTCGCTCAAAGAAGAAATTTCCTCGAGCACTCGAGGAGAAGGCGGCGGAGACCGGGGATCTCACCACAAAGGTCACTAGGAGGGGAGAGGGAGGAAAAGGTCGGGGGAGCGCAGGGCTGCGGAGAACACGTTTCTGTCGGGGATGCCTCCGTTTCCTGACTAGGCTTAGCGCCGGTCTGGGTCGAATTGTACAAATTGCAGCAAAATGGGTGCGATCAAGCCCTCAAAAGATCCAGTTGGTCGTCCGGCCAGGTCAAACACTTCGCATACACACGTTTTTCACAGCTTTCGCCGCGATAGAACTGTTGTTTACAGAAAAAAGGGCAGGAGCAGTGCAAGCATGCATTCCGGCTGGGCCAAAGCTGCGGGACTATGTACCGCTTTGTACCATCTTAGGAACACCGACAAGTGGGCAAGTTGGTATGGAGACATGCTATAAAAAGCTAAGAAAAACGCGCAGAAAAAGCGCTCGGCCTGTGTAGTTCTTCTCTTTGTCCCGCGTTTTTCTGCTCTTTTATTTAGGATGTCGCTATGCACCATGCTGTGGGACTATAATATAATAATAATAATAATAATATTGTTATAAGAAGACATAATATTAATATAATAATAATTATTATAATTATAATAATCTTCTTTATTGCCACAAAAGGAGAAATACAATAATTAACAGGGCTGTCAAAGCCTACAAGGCTTGTGGGACATGGCCCCGCAATCGGTACAGCAATACAACATGTTGAAGTAAGAGAAAAAAAAACAGCATTGCTGTTTGAAGAAAACACACGCACGTTACACTTAACGGCAAAACGCAATACCTTCCGCGAATAGAACCCACACAATAGAAGAGGAAAATAAGAAAACGAAACTGCAAACAGAAACCAATGCCCACAAACGTCACATAAGAAGCTGTGAAAAGGAAGAGATTGACCTAACAACTCCACTGATCGAACTAAATTGCAGTAAGCCTATTCTTCAGCATTTTCTTAGATTCCGATAACAACACATGTGCCTGTAATTTCTTAAACAATTTCGGAATATACACTGAGTGCCGTGCTTCGCCGTATCTCGTTGAAGAACGAGGCACAACGAAGCGAGCGCGAGAACAGAGCACGCGTGAAGGTTTATTTTCAACTTTAAATTCGCTGCTGCAAAATTACTTCAACACCACTGTTCGAGCAAATAGCGAGCAGAAAGAAGGAAAGCCTAGTGCGGCGAACAGATTTTCTGAAGAAAGTCGAGGAAAGTTGTAGCACACGCTTCTAAGTATATTAAAAAAAAAAGCATCAATACGAGCCTCCCAGCGTGCAAAATAAAGCGAAAACCTTTATGCCATACCTTATTAACGCGTAAGCGAGAGCGTGTACGATAGTTTTTTTGACCGGGAATGGGACCATGCTTTTGATATGATACATCAGCCATGCAACACTCGTAAGCTTGCCGCATAGGTGTGCCTAATGAGTATCCGACGACATGTTTGAATCAAAAAAATATTCCCATGTACTCTATCGATTGCACATACTCTACTGGAACACAAATGCATGGTGCACAGAATTTAGAATGCAGATAAATGTTTTGGTCGATTGCTGTCGTCTTGTACGGGTTTCTAAAGCAAACAAGTTTTGTTTTTGAGACATTGACAGCGAGAAGATTTTTAGAAAACCAGTCAACTGCGTTAGAGTCATCATTCTGGAGCATGTTGATCGCCGAATGATAGCATACATGTATAGCCAAAAATAAGCTATCATCGGCATATTGGAAGACTTTGCACTTTGAGATCGCAGAGGAAAAATCATTAACAAAGATGTTAAAAAGTAAGGGAGACAAAATTGAACCCTGCGAAACTCCACCTTTAATAGGCGACTTAGAACTAACGTGACTGTCTACGGATACTATTTGGAAACGATTACAGAGATAACTTTTAAGAATGTTATGAAAGGGTCAGGATGAAAACGGTGCTTAAATATGGATAAAAACTTCTTCTCCACTCGTTTTATTATTCACTACTAGATTTGGAGATGCCGTTCCATTCAACAGAAGCATATTATAACTGAGGGATACATATTGCATTGTATGCATTAGAAATGAATCTGGAGAAGAGAATTCCTCTGTAATCCGACACACATTTTCAAGGCTTCAGAGCGCTCGCAGGGTGATGAGCCTAATATGAGGAGAAAAAGAGAGGGTACTGTCGAAAAGAACCCGAGGTCCCTAATCTCCTCAACCCTTTGCAAAGGAGCTCCCTCTATATTGTAGGAAAACAGTAGACGATGGGTTTTCCGGCTTTATGTGACAACCTTTGTTTTAGTGGGGTTTAAAATTTGACAGTTTTTGCTGCACCAGACTGATAATTCCGACACATCCCTCTGCAAGGCACAGCAGTCCTGACCACCGGTAATGTGCCTAAATTGTTTGACAGCAGCAGCGTAGAAAAGAAATGAAGATGTTGTTAACACTGTTAACACACCATTGATAAAGATAGAAAACAAAAGTGGACCCAGCACGGCACCCTGAGGTACACCACTTGTTGCAGTGTAAACACTAGACCTTTTGAAGTTTACATCTACGTAAAAAGACCGTTCAAGGAGATAGTTGCACAACAAGGCAACAAGGCTTGCGTCTACACCGGACGTAGTAAGCTTGTAACTAATAACTGATGGTTCACCACATCAAACACCTTTCTGAGGTCAAAATAAATAACGTCCAAGTGATCGTTTTCACAAACTGCAGCTGCAGCCTGTGTCATAAAGCGTTCAAGATTTGTAAACGTCGATCGACCCGAGAAAAAGCCGTGCGTATATGGTATCAGAACGTTCTTGACGCAGGCAGCAAGAGCGTTGCGCAGAGCTGACTCAAATAGTTTTGAGGCGACACAAATGAGTGAGATTGGGTGATAGTTAGTTACGGCTGACTTATAACAGACCCTAAATATTTGAAAATTTCGAGCGATCTTCCTTGCACGAGGAAAGTTGCCGAAAAGTAAGCAGTTAATATAAATGTAATTTAAGACAGGCACAAAAATGTTGCCGTAAGCCTTCATGAGGGCTGCTGGAATTCCATCTGCGCCACAAGAAAATGACGGTTTGATCCGTTTAACGCTATCATTGACAAGTTTTTCATCGAACTTAAGTGTAATAAAATTAAACCTATTATTAAACGATAGGCGTTTGTCGTGACCATCTGGTATTTGAAAGACAGAATTAAAGTACTGAGCAAAGCTGGTGGCAACATCCTCAACCTGTTCCCCATCGGAATTAAGCAGACTAATGGGTTCTTTAGACGCCTTAGAACTGCCGCGTACATACCTCCAGACGTAAGCCGGTTTCTGAGACGTAGAAGCCTCTAACGACACTGTATACAGCTGGTGGTCACACCGCTGACACAGACTAAGGAACGCCAACAAAACACCGTGAATGCAGGTTTTAGCACTATCTTGAAAAACGTTTAACGAAGGGATTGTAACAGTTTCTGCAGGTGTCGTTTTGAGGTCACAGCAAAAAAAATCTTCAGATAATTGATTAAAACGAACAGGCACATATACATTTCTTGTTGCTTTACCGTATCTGGTAGAGCAACGGGGTACTGAAAAAAACTCGTTTCTTAACACTCTTAAAACGTTGGGTTACCATACTTTTTGATATGTTTTTCAGCAGGCTACCAATTGGGCCCTGCCAGGTTGAAGAACAATGCGCATAAACTGTGATACCATATCTGAGGCCACTGTATGCCAGGGCATGCATAACCATTTTTTACCGCTAGTGGCACCAACGATTTCATGTTAAACAGAGCGCACGCAGCCCCGCGCAGTCTACCGCAAACAAAAACTAAGTGGCTGTTTCACGATTAGTGACTGTCAGAATAGACACCCATAATTTTATCGAATTTACGTATTCCAATGGAACACATTTACACTGGAAGCAGTGTTGCTCATACAAAAAAATTGGCACGTTTATGTTTACCCTTTTTAGCTTATTACGGAAGCATAGCAGTTCAGATTTTTTTATGTTAACTAACATACCATTTAACGCGAATCACTTCATAGACCTGAAAACATTGCTTTGCAATAAACAAGCTGCTGTCATGAATGACAAATGTGAAGTGAGTAAAACCGTGTCGTCTGCATATTGGATAACTGAACATTCTGAGGTAACTGCTGAAAATTCTTTCATATATATATATATATATATATATTAAATAATAACGGAGACAGTGTCGATCCTTGTGGAACACTAGCTTTTATGGGAAGTTGGCCGCTTAATATGGTTGGACCATAATCAATCAATCAATCAATCAATCGTGTTTATTTACGTGCCCAGGAACAGCCAGAGGCCTGAGTTCTGGCGTACAGATAGTTACATAAAAACAAAATACAAGAAAAATATAGCAAGAAACAAACAAGCGACAAGACACACACAAATTGAAGTAGTAAAGGCCACATGACAGGCAAAGCAACAAAGTTTGACAGTAATACAACAAAAACAACGGCAAAAATGCATAGACAAATGATAAGACGAACTAATGACAGTAAACATTTTCAGAAATAGGCAACTATCAGATGGATAGACACAACCGCAGAGAGACGAAATTTCCAGAAAAAAAAGAAGAACGACAAGCATATCATAGATGTTTAACATACTGTATTCAAGAGCGCAGTACGGTAAATTGTAAAGGATTTATGAAAGATGTCAAGGCGTTGAAAGAAGCGGTTTTAACAATTCTGTATTCTGCGCACAGGAGAATGATTGGAGTAGCGCGCAGCGGTCAACAACGGGCGATGCGACCTGGTGGGCCTTTGTGGCACAAAAAACTCCAGACGGTTAAGCAGGTCTGCGCAAGAAAGCTCACCATGAACAATTTTGTGAAGACATGTAAGGTATGCACGCATACGTCTAAAGTTCAAGGAAGGGATGGAAGGAATTATGGGTAAGTCAGAATAAGAAGGAAAACTGTGATTGTGATGACGGTGCCTAAATATGGATAAAAACGTCTTCTGCACACGTTCTAATTATTCACTACTAGATTTGGAGATTCCGTTCAAAGCAACAGAAGCATATTTTAACTGAGGGATACCTATTGCATTGAATAGCATTAGAAATGAATCTGGAGAAGAGAATTCCTTTATAATCCGACACACATTTCAAAGACTTCGGAGCGCTCGCTGGATGATGAACCTAATATGAGGAGAAAAAACGAGGGTAGTGTCGAAAAGCACTCCTAGGTCCCTAATTTCCTCAACCCTTTGCAGAGGAGCTCCCTCAGTACTGTAGGAAAACAGCAGACGGTGAGGTTTCCGGCTGTACGTGACAACTTTTGTTTTAGCGGGGTTTAAATTTAGAAAGTTTTTGCTGCACCAGACCGATAATTCGACCACGTCCCTCTGCAAGGCACAGCAGTCCTGAACACCGCTAATGTACCTAAATTGTTTGACATCATCAGCATAGAGAAGAAAAGAAGAGTTTGTAAACACTGTTGACACATCATTGATAAAGTTAGAAAAAAATAATGGACCCAGCAGGGAACCCTGAGATACATCACTTGTTGCAGGGTAAACACTAGACTTTATGTAGTTTACATCTACTTAAAAGGACCGGTCAAAAAGATAGTTGGACAACAAGGCAACAAGGCTTGCGTATACACCGGACGTACGAGGCTTGTTAATTAATAACTGATGGTTCACAACATCCAACGGTTTACTGAGGTCAAAATAAATAACGGCCAACTGGCTGTTTTCACAAACTGCAGCCGAAGCCTGTGTCATAAAGCTTGCAAGATTTGTGACCGTCGATCAACCGGAAAAAAAGCCATGCTGATTTGGTTTAACAACGTTTTTGACGCAGGCAGCAAGAACTTTGTGAAATTGTACCATGAATAATATTCAATGAATTAATCAATCAACGTTTATTTTCGGTGCCCAGCGACGACCCTAGGGTCTTGGTACTGGTACACCATATACAAAACATTCATAAAACCAACTAAAATCGAGACGACACAACACAAAAAACCATATGCATGACATAAAGAATAAAGTAAAAATAGTTACAGAAATGTCAGAAAACAAAGCAACAAGAAAAAACAGAAAAGGAAAACAGGAAGCCTAGTGATGCAAGCCGCGACACTCGGCCAGAGAAACGTTCAAGTCATGTGAAAAACAGTACGTATACAAGCATATCACATTCACCCCCCTGCCTGAGAGGTTTTTTTATGAGAAACAAACCTCGGCACAGAATGTCACCACGGCAGCGACGGGACGTATCACACTGAAGCACGCTCTGTCGTGTCAGGCGTTGTAGCACCACTATCACCAGCACAACAGCACTGTCCGAAAAAGTCTTCGAAATACTGAATACATTTCAGGCGCTAAACAACGGGGACCAGAACAAACACGTAGACCAGACAAGGCGCCTTGTCTGTGTCTACGTGTTTCTTCTGGTCCCCGTTGTTTAGCGCCTCAAATTTATTCAGTATGTTCAACCAACTAGCCCTGATCAAGCTTTTGTTACTTAATATTTCTTCGAAATAGAACTCTGAAACAGTCGCTAACACAAAGAAACGCAATCCAACATGAAAAAAAAACCTCACTCCGCTCAGATACGGCTAAATTAGTCTGCGCCTACGTTTCCACTGCCCTTCACGTACCCTAGTATAATGTCGTACTCCATCATTGTGAGGCTCCAGAGAAGTACGTGGCTGTTAATGTGTCTCGCAGAGTGTCTGTAAGCTAAAGGCTGGTGGTCACTGTGTAGGATGAACTGCTTCCCGTATAAGTATATGTGGAACTTCTTAATCGCCCAGACTAAGGGCAATGCCTCTCTCTCCAGAGGAATAGGATGCTTCCCGAGGCAAGAGATGACGGCTCTCGTAGGCTACTGGATGACGAAAATCCGCAAACTGTTGCATGAGGACTGCGCCAAGGCTTGTGGACGACGCATCGGTTCAGAGTACAAACAGCTTGGTGAAGTCCGGCGCTTTCAGTATAGGTTCTGTAGACAACAGTTCTTTAAGCGCGTCAAACGCTGTTTGTTCCTTGTTGTCCCAAATAAGATTGTTGGGTGCTCGCTTGCGAGTCAGGTCCATTAAGAGGCGACATACTTGAGCGTAGTTTGACACGAACTGCCGGTAATTGCCTGTAAGTTCGAGAAAAGACTGCACCCGCCGCTCTGTCGTCGAATGTGTGGCGTCGGGAACCTTCTGGAGCGTTTCCGCTTGCGGGCGTAGAAGACCATGGCCAACGATGTGTCCCATTAGTTTTACGGAGGAGAAGCCTACTTCACTTTTTCTGGGTCGAATCGGGTCGCACTCTCCTGAAGAATTTCTCGAGGGCTTCGAGGTGTTCCTCCCAAGTAGCTGTAGCGATGAGGACGTCATCGAAGTAATGGCAGATATGCGGAAGGCCACCAACCACCTTACGCATAAGGCGTGTAAAAACCGCTGCGGCGGTCTTGATACCGAACGGCATAAACCGAAATTGGTATAATCCCGAGGCAGAAGCGAAGCCGGTGAATGGCTTCGATTCTTCATTCATGGGCACATGCCAATACCCGTTAGTGAAGTCAAATTTCAAAAAGAAACGACTCTTTCCCAACTTTGCGAACATCATGTCTACTCTAGGTACGGGCTCGTTGTCGGCGACAAGACAACGTTGAGTGGTCTGAAGTCAATGCAGAAACTTATCGTTCCATCCTTTTTGTATAATGGAAAAAGGTGAAACTGGTACGGCGACTCTGAAGGCTCGATAATACCGAATCGTAGCATTTCCTGCACCTCGCTTTCAACGGGCTCTTGAATGGCAAATGGAATCGAGTACTGCCGCGCTTGAATAGGTTGGTCTGTTCTAAGGCGCATCTTGCAGTGAACCAGCCTTGTCTTCCTGGGAGGTCTGAGAAGATTTTTTTGTAAGGTGACAGAATCGTACATGCTTGCGCGTATTGTTCAGGAGTCAGAGCCGCCGAAACGTCTACATCCTTGTAAGACTCTTTTTATCTGAGAGGGACACACGGTACGTCGCCTACTTCTGTGTCGTCGAATTTAAGGGCGACGGAAACACGTTGTGGATATGACTGAGACGGATTTCGCTCTTCATATTTCTTCGACATGTTGGTGTGGAAAAAGCTCGTCCGGGTTCCAAGATCAATCACATAATCGACTTTGTTGCGCATCTCCAAAACGTTGAATGGACCCTTTCATGTGCGGAATAACTTATTATTGTCCGATGGGAGCGGAAGAAAACATTGTCACCGACGGCGAGGAGACGTGTCTTCTTCCTTCGGTTGTAATACTTTTTCTGCGCCACCTTTGCCTTCTGGAGCTCTTCGTGTGCCAGTCGGCAAGTGTCTTCCAGGCGCTGACGAAGCTCGACGACGTATGCATATGACGTCTTGACCTCAGTGTTTAGGTTCTATCCTGTCCGAAGCTCCTTAAGTATAGCCATAAGTTCTCGGACATTTCTGCCATACAGGTGATCGAATGGTGACAAACCCAAGGTGTATGGGGGCACCTCGCGGTAGGCAAACAGCAGTGGTGCCAAGTGGCGGTCCCACCCAGTGTTTAGGAGTTTCTTGACACATCCGCCTTATCAGTTGTTTTAGCATGCCGTTACATTGTTCACCCCGCTCGTTAGCCATTGGGTGGTAAGGTGTAGTGGGAAGCTGTTCAACTGAAAAAAGATGGCTGAGCTCCTTCATAAGTCCAGATGTGAAGGACTTGCCCCGATCGCTGACGATTTTTCGAGGAAATCCCACTCGAGCAAACATCTCGAGAAGCGCTTAAGCGATCCGTTCTGTATAAATGCTTGGTAACGCCATGGCATCGAGGTAGTGGTTTGCGAAGTCCACCATCGTTACCACATACTGGTTGCCGTTTTCATTGGTGCGGGAGTGCGGTCCCACTACGTCCATGGCAACACGCTGGAACGATGTCTCCAACACTGACATGTTCTCTAGTGGAACGCGTCCTACTAGATGTATAGGTACAGTCCGCTGGCAAATGTCGCAGGATTTCACAAATCTTGCTATGTCACCCTGCATACCACGTCAGCAGAATTCCTCACGCACGCGGTCCAGGGTTCGTTTAACTCCATGATGTCCAGTCAAAATTTCTTCGTTAGCCATTGTCGAAACGATGTCTCAAAGTTTCGTTGGGACAACGAGCTGCTTCATTTCCTGTCTCGATAGTAAACGGTACCGCCTGTATAGAACGCTAATTACCATTTCAAACTGGATAGAAGCCGCGTTCACCATTACCCAATCCTTTAGAGCTGGACCGGACAGCCCTAACTCCTTCCCGATGGACATCAACTTTTCCAGATCCATCCTCGCTTGCCGAACCCACTTGCCTGCTCAGTCTCAAGATAAAATTAGAGGACGCAGTCCTGTCGCGAACGCCAGAAATTGTGAGGCCGCGTGCTAAGCGGGGGGCGTGTGGCCCGCGGAGCAGGATCCACGACAGGTGATGCCATGGGTTCAGCACAACAAAAGAAGCATACATTCTTTTGAGTACACAAATCCACTCGCGGAAAAAACTAGGGATCTAACGGCAATAACATGCAGCACACGCGGAACGCGGAGGAATGACTAACACTCAAGTCCGAACCACTTTTTGAGCGGAAGGGGAAACAAGGGGACACGCTCACGTTCCAGACTACTCGACGCTGGGCGTGATGACGTCGATGGAACGTATAAAACGTCGGTTCAACGTAGCCTGTTGACACGCAGTGGTCGCAGGTGAGACCGCCGATGCCCGCGCTTGTGCTTGGCCAGTCTAGGCCTCGCCCCGAATCGTGGCCCGGAACACGCCTCAGGATCTCGCCAGGGGGACCAGGCACCCCGCGTTGCACCAGAGGAGCCCCGGAACAGCTCCCGGGACGATTCTCGGAGCGCGTCGCAAGCACTCTCCTGGCTTGCCCTTCAAATGCCTCCCGAGACGAATCCTGGCGCCCGTTGCTTTAGCGCTGTCTGGTAGCTAGCCTCCGCTGGCACACTCCACTCTTGTGCTCTCCGCTCCACGTGGTCCCGGTGGTATCCTCTTTCTCCGCCGGCTCGCCTCTGTCGTCTGTTTGCGCGCTCTCACAGGCCGGGGATGTCAATCATCACAGTCGGCACCAAAGGGAAGGAATACTTTTCAGAAAAGACATGATGCCATTTCCGTATTCTTACACATGACGGGAACTGTTCTTAAACATAGAAAGGAACTTATTTTGACCCCTTTCGATACGGTCACTATTGGACTTGCAAATTTCATTCCAAACAACAGACCCGTATTCGAGAAGAGGTAAACATTGAGCCGAATACAACTTTAAGAGAGGAAGAGGACGTTTAAACTCCCTAGAATACCTGCAAACAGCACCCAGACATCGAAGAGAGCGTCCGGTAATTGTGTCAAAGGCTTTGCTCAATATCAAAGGCTTTGCTCATGTCACAGTAGACAGCATCCAGCTGCCTTCTACCAACGATTGCTGGGACAGCCCGCTCCATGAAGCATACAAGGTTCCTGGAAGTTTAACGAAGACGAATAAAGACATCTTGATTAGAATGAGGACGTGTTTAAGTGAGAAAGGAAAGACCGTATGAAGAGATAACTCGAATATTTTAGAGGCAGAACAAAGGAGCATGACTGACCTATAGTTTATGCCATCAGTTTTTGGGCCCGACTTGAAAACAGGGAATAGACGTAAGATATTTCATGAGCGAGTGAACGCGCCAGACCACAGACAGTTACTAACTCTTGAAGTGAATACAGGAATGAATATATTTTCACGTGTTTTTAGAATGGCAGCAGGAATACCATCTGGCCCACAAGAACATGAGGGCTTTAACCGCTTGATGGTGGTTCGCACAATGTTCTCATCAAGGTGTAAATAACTGTAGTTACCGCCCTGGTGACAACAAACACTGCCGCCATCACTATTACCGCTAAGGCCCCAAAAAAGAAGAAAACTGACGAGACAAGTAATAAGGCCACCTCTGCAACCTCATCGCCGCGGGAATCTAGTAGACGAATAGATTCTTTGTTGTAATAAATCTAGAATGGATGTACTTCCAGAAGGCTCCCGGTTGATTAGTTGCTTTAGCTTCTAACGACGCCAGGTGGGAAGTATGATCACGTTTGTGCAATACTTTGCATAGGGCACGGATGCGTCGGAATTTCTGAGCAATCTGCTTTATACCAGAGCGCTTCATGTTTCTGTGCGAACCTTCTTTGAGTTTCAGGGCATCCCGCAATTCAGTAGAAAACCAGTATGGGAACTTGAACTTCTTTGGTAAATATGGCGGGATGTATTTGATCATACCCAAAAGCAAAATCTCAGTAAAACGGTGAACTTCTTCATTGACACCAGAGTGGTCAATGACTGTCGACCAAAGGGGCAGCAGAAAAGTAGCCATATAGCCCAACGTAATCTACCCGGGCGAAAGCGAAGCGAGGTTCTGTGTTACTGGATCTTACGAAATGGTGGAACATTGTAGGAAGGCAAAAGAGAATAGAAGGAGGAGGATGAAATTGTCATAGTATTACGAAAGAACAATCTGAGCGCGACACACTAACGTCATCAAAGTTCGAAAAACACAGATCCAGAATGTTTCCACTGCAGTTTTTCATGTGATTACGCTGTGTCATGGAAGTGAAACACGATAAATCTAGTACTTTATTATCCTTCTGTTCAATATGGTGGTTTTAATGCGAACAGGTTAGCCGGCACCACTGAACGCCAGGAGCGTTAAAGTCTCCAAAGAGGAGGACCTAGCGGTTAGAATGACTGTTAAGCTCCTGTTCAATGGAGGACAATAGCTGATTGAACGCGTCAGGAGCTACATCAGGGGGAATGTAAAAAACACCAACTAGAAGTTTTTCAGTTTTAGAGATGTGAATTTCAATCCATAAACGCTGATCTTTAGTGTCAATATCACTGCGTAGCACACACGGGAAGGATTTGTCGACGGCAAGGACACCACCCTCTTTTTGCTTGCTTCCCTTTAAGGCACGATCATTACAATATACATGGTAATTCTGAGGAAAATATTCATTGCACAGGATATTAAAGCACATCCAAGTTTCGGATATATCTATTACCGGAAAACACGGAGCGAGAACATAACAAAAAAATTCGGTTGCCTTCGTACGAATACCTCGCACGTTCTGATAAAACACATCTAACTATTCCCCCGCACGGGGCTCCTTGAGCAATCTTGGTGACAGTGTTGGCGACACCGCGGACCCCGAGCCCCCCTACATAAGCTGGATCTAACCGTGGTGACGTATTTTAAGGTGAAGGGTAGAAACCTCAAACGGTGGCCGTCAGAGCCCAGGTCAAGCTCCGGCGGATGGGTTCCCTGTCTGTCTACCAGGCAGGGAGCTCCAGGACTTGTTTGGCTACCAGGGTAAGGTCAAAGAAGAAAGTACCCCAGTCTCCCTCCTTTTATACTATGCTATATGGAATTTTCAACCCCCCCCCCCCAACCGTGATCGGCCCCCTAAAAGGGGCCGCACTGAAGTATCTTTTCCTCCTTTGCCTTCTATCTCGCTCCCAAAGCCAGATAACTACCCTCGTTTTTGATCATTGAATCTGTTGACAAATCGAAGCCGCTTTCCTCTCAATCTGTATTTCCTGTTTCTAAATACCTTGAAGGTATCATCGGCAAAACATATGACGCCAAAAAGCTGAGAACTGGTGAAGTGCTAGTTGAAGTAAAAACTCAGCAGCAATGCACAATCCTCCTGAAACAAACCCGCATGGCAGATCTGGAGATCAGGGTCACACCCCAACGCAGCCTCAGCAGTTGTCAAGGTGTGATCTCTGAGGCAGATCTCATGTCCGAGACCGAGGCCGACCTTTTGGAAGGCTTAAGTGATCAGGGCGTCACGGCTGTAAAGCGCATATCAATACGCCGCGATGACAAACAGGTAGCAACTAGACACATTATCTTGACCTTCGATCAATCCACACTTCCAGAATCCATAAATTCCGTTTATAAACATTGTTCTTGCCGCCCGTACATCCCGAACACACGGCGCTGCTTCAAGTGCCAACGATTCGGGCATGGCACAAACTCCTGACGCGGCCGCCTTACCTGTGCAAAATGCGGCCAACCTGACCACCCATCCGAAAACTGCAACACCCAGAGTTTCCCTGTGCCTAACTGCCAGGGCCCCACGCAGCGTGGTCCCGCACTTGTGAGAAATTTAAGCAGGAAAAACAAATCATAAATGTAAAGGTCACAGAGAACATCACCTACCCAGAGGCGCGGAAGAGGTTCGCCTCTTTCCCCCTGGGGAGGTACGCCGACGCAGCACGCCGGGGGGCGGAGCGGCGTCTGGTTTCGGCGGAGACACAGTACCGCGAGTCGGACTTGGTCCCGCCTCCGCCCCCCCCCCCCTGGTTTGCCTCTGGCAGCCCAACCCGCCTGCACACTGCTAACTGAGCCAGCAGCGGTTGTGGTGGCAACCTCTTCCGTCGGGACCAGTGCCGCTCCCGTCCCTGCCTCCCCATCCTCCAGTGCGTTGGAGGGTGCCATGGACACCACGGGCCCCACACCGCCTCCCACCGCCACCGCACCGCCCGTGCCACTTCTGGTGCCTCCGATACCTGCGGCGGTGGCGGGTCAAACGAAGGGCCTCCGAGCGGGGGCAAGTCCTGGGGGCCCGGTTCGACGGGCACACCCAGGACATCGGACGACCAGATTGACGTCGTGCCATTCTTGCCTGCGACGACGCAGCGCAAGGATCAGCCTCCGGCGTCCAAGCCTACAGAAAGGCCCAGAAAGCCCAATCCAAGAGTCACAGCCCCGAAAGGCGACACATAAACATACACACTCCAGTAGCTCTCACACTAAATAATGGGAAGAGAAAATATTGCTCAATGGAACTGCAGAGGCCTTCTGAATAATCTTGACGACGTGTAGTGAGATTCTGCATGCCATCAGCCAAGTTAATGTGTGTCCAGGAAACACATCTGAATTCCAAACACACAAATTTCTTAAATAGTTACCTGGTATGCAGGAAAGACAGGGATGGCTGCACACACTCTTCTGTCGGTGTGGCGGTAATCGCCCGCAAATCCTAAGCGTGCCACGCTGTCACCTTGAACACCGTCCTTGAGGCTGTAGCCGTTCGCCCAATAATATTTAATAGGTTGATAACGGTATGCTCCATATACAATCCTCCTGATGTTTGCACTTACGAGCTCCGACTTCGAGGCGCTGGTTGACCAGCTGCCCGAACCATACATCTTACAGGCGACCTTAATGCTCACAACTCTCTTTGGGGCTCTTCTCCAGAACGGATGCCCGAGGTCGCCTGATAGAGAAATTTCTTACATCTCTGGAGCATGCCTTTTCAACAAAAAACAGCCTACATACCATAACATAGGTGACAACACATACTCATGTCTTGACTTAGCTATTGGCTCCGCAGTTCTCTTTCCTCTTGTCGAGTGGGGAGTGGGAACTGACCCATATGGCAGTGACCACTTCCCCACCTCCTAACATACATAGGTAAAACCCATGCAGTCCATCTTCCAAAATAGGTTCAATGAAGCACCAGCTAACTGGAATACATTTACGGAGACATAAAACTACACCACACATCCATAGGACACCTACACGTTGAAGAAGCTAACCCAACTCCTCACAGGCACATTCTCGACGCCGCCGAAAAGTCCATTCCCCACGCCTCTGGTGCCCCGCGCAACCAGAGCAGGCCGTGGTGGAATGAGGACTGTAGGCGGGGCGCGAGAGGCCCAGAACAAGGCGTGGGGTATCCTTCGTCGGTACCCCACGTCGAGTAACCTCCTCTTGTTCAAACGGGCAAAGGCGTTAGAAAAAGTGTGCGCCGTGAGGCAAAACGAGAGAGTTGGCACACCTTCTTGACATCCATAAACTCTTACACAGACCCACACAAAGTCTGGACACGAATACGAAACTAAAGGACAACATACACACAGCCTGCCCCGGGTTAGTACAAAGGGGACATACTGGAAAGCCCAAGCTAACACACTTGCACAACACTTCGAACACGTGTTCCGTTCAGCTCACTACACAAACACTTTCATGAAACACAAAACATCTGTAGAAAAGAAGTCCCTGCGTGATCGCAACAAGTCGCACACTTCTTACAATTCTCCTTTTCAATTCATGAGCTGAAGGTTACTCTGAGCACATGTAAGCCTCCCAGCTCCAGGTGCAGACAAAATACACATACACCATGATACACCACCTACACACCCAGACCCTCTTGAAACACCCCTACATTTATACAACAACATATGGCTTTCGGGGCAATTCCTTGCTCTTGGAGGGAGGTCCATAGTAGTGGCTTTCCTTGAAGGAAGGAAAGGATCCTCCCTCCCGCCTAGCTATTGGCCCATCGCGCTCACAGCTACCTGTGCAAACTCCTCGAGAGATGATAAACAGGAGACTCGTGTACTTTCTTGAGTACAATGGGATTCTCGAGAGCTGCCAGGCAGGCTTCAGGGCGGGGCGATCTAAAAATGACCAACTTGTCGCCCTTGAATCATACGTAAAGGACGCTTTCATTCACAAACAGTTTTGCACAACGGTGTTTTTTGACCCTGAGAAGGCATATGACACAGCCTGGCGCTACGGGATCCTCAGTGACCTGAGGTCATTTGGTGTATCAGGGAACATTATGAAATTCTTGGTAGTTATTTGTCCGAAGAACTTTTCGTGTGACAGTTGGTAGCGCACTCTCAAGGGTTCATGTACAAGAAAACGGCGTTCCGAAAGTTGGAGTTTTAAGCTGCACTCTATTCATAGTTAAAATGAACTCCTTTGGGAAGGCATTGCCACGTCAATTTCTTATTCCATGTATGTAGACGACGTCCAGGTATCTTTTAAATCATGCTCATCTTGCCGCGAACCATACAATGGGTTTGTTTATTGTTTTGCTTTTACCCGCCCCGGCTGCGCCGGTCTGCGTGATCTCTGCGCCAAGGAAGCGCGTTCTCTTCCATTCTTTCTTTCTGTGCCGCATGTGTTATCTGTTGTGATAGGGAAGAAGCATTTCCGATCTAACGTGAACAGCCCAGAATAATCTTCTTTGATCTACATATGTTCTCGATGCGAATCGACGTTTGAGAACCACGCGCGCCGAAAGATAAAAAGCCTGCAGTGCGGACGCCGGGCATTCGATTCGACGACACTCGCCTGTGCAAGTCACTTTGTTGACCGCTGCTTCGCCGCCTCTGTATTCTTTTAGTTGTTTAGGGGAGCACAAGTTCGCTCCATAAACGTATTTCTCATTCAAGACAACTGCTTCGTCCTTGTCTTCGTGACATCTGGTGGAGGTGCTGGGTACGCACCCTTCATGCCCACTACAACCTCTGGAAGCCGCCAAGCCAGTCCAACAAGAGCCAGCCTCCGCGTGCAAGATTTACCACCCGAGTCCGGTCTACTACCGGAGAAGACGAAGAAGAAAGACGTCGCAACCCAGCACCATGCTCAACCAACCCAATCCTCCTGTCGTTCTGCAGCAGCCACGGGAACCGCCATCATTCCGAGGAGCCCCCGCAGAAGACCCAGAAGAATGGTTGGAAAAACTGGAGCGCGTCCGGAAATTCAACAGGTGGGACGACGAGAAACGTTCCGGCACGTTTTCTTTTACTTGGAAGATTCGGCTCGCACTTGGTTCGAGAACCACGAGAGCTCCTTGACAAACTGGGCTCAGTTCAAAAGCGAGTTCACTAAGACCTTCACTACCGTGGTCAGAAAAGAACGCGCAGCGCTTTTACTCGAAACTCGAACGCAGCAGCACCCCAACGAAGGGTAGTGATCTTGTTGAGGAGATGAAGAGGTTGTTTCGACGTGCGGATCCGGAGATGACAGAAGAAAAGAAACTAAGGTTTCTTATGCGAGGGGTAAAGCAGGAGCTTTGTGCTTGCCTTGTCCGCAATCCTCCCAAGACGGTGGCTGAATTCGCGTCTGAGGCGGCCGCGATGGGGAAGACGCTGGAAGTTCGAACGAGGCAGTACGATCGCCCGGTCAACGTGATGGTTTCCGAGACGATCGGTTCCGGGGCTACAAGCTCCGACACACTGCGTGAGACCATCCGAGCAGTGGTCAGGGAGGAGCTTCGGAAGCTTTTTCGAACGACGCCGCAACCTCAGTGGCTTCCCTGACTGACGTCATCCGCGAAGAGGTTCAACACGCTTTGGGCACTTCTATGCCATCCGAGGCACCCCGCGAGCCACAGGCGATGACCTATTCTGCGGCTGTTCGTCGACCCCGCCCTGCTCCAACCCGTCTACAAGAAGCTCCACCGTACCGCCGTCCGTCCACTCTCGCCGCCGTCCCCACTCTCGCCGCCGTCGACCGTACCGCCGTACACAGCCCAAACCCAGACGCCGAGGAAGACTGACGTTTGGCGAACGCCAGATCATCGTCCGCTGTGCTACCATTGCGGAGAGGCCGATCACATCTATGGTCGCTGCCCGTACAGGAGACTCGGACTGCGTGGTTTCTTCCTCCGTCGACGCACCCACGCCCCCGAGCCGGCCAGCGCCCTACTGAGATCGACGAATACCTGGTCCAACACCAACCTAGGACCAGCCCGCTCACACCGATCGCCATCGCCCTACCCATACCAGTCGCCTACCGCCGTAGCAATGCTGATTTCGCACGTGGAAGGTCCCCCAGCCCACGTGGGGGAAACTAAAAGCAGCAACTTCTGGAGGTGAAGTTGCTCTACGGCGAAATACTGGAAACCCTCCAACGACCAAGGACGCGCCGAAAAGTGATTCACGACATGCCCTCATCCCGACGACCCGACCCAGCCCTGACGAGACTCCCTAACACGACGACAGCTACACGCCGCGAGCGTACACCTGACGTCCGTAAGACAACGACAACGCGACGCGTGCCCGACCGTCAATACAAGCAGAGATACGACGAACCCGGAACCGAGGAAGACTGCATCTGACGTCAAGGTGTCCATCGACGGTTTTAATGTAGTCGCCCTCGTAGACACGGGAGCTGACTATTCGGTGAGCGGGCCGACAATTTGCGTCTAAACTGAAGAAAGTTATGACCGATGGGATGGTCCGCATATACGCACAGCAGGAGGCCACTCTCGTAACGCCAAGTGGAACGTGCACATCGCGCGTCACCATAGACGGCACGACGTAACCTGCTGCGTTCGTCATCTTGCCTAACTGCTCCCGCGACGTAATTCTCGGAATGGACTTTTTGACGGACAACGGCGCAATAATTGATCTGCAGACCAAGTCGATAACTTTTTCTCCGATCACTCCATGACGCCGGAACCGAACCCCGAACACCGTGCAGCTGTAAGGATAGCCGATGATCATGTCCCCTGCCACCCCGCGCAAGCATTGATGATCACCGTCTACTGTGAGGATGCTGCTCCTGACGTTGACGCTATCGTAGAGAGTGACCAAAGGTTCCTTCTCGACCGCGGTGTCTCCGTCGCAAGAGGCATTGCGCGCTTCAAGGAACCCCAATCCCACATTTTGGTTAACTAATTCACCGAGGAGTACCAGCATTTAACAAGGGCGCGGCAATTGCATTCCTCGAAGAAACGCAAGAAGTTGACGTGATCGCGGTCGCCGACTTTGAACGCACCCCCGTAGAAACCTTCAAGCTCCCGCAGCCCTTCGACGTGAATCCGGCGCTACCGCAAGAACAACGGAAAAAATTATTGGCTTTGCTGCGTCGCTATAGCGAATGTTTTTCGTCGAGCGTAAAACTACGTCAGACCCCTCTAGCGAAGCACCGAATAATAACCGAAGATGGAGCCCGACCTACCCGACAGTCACCGTACCGCGTCTCTTCACACGAACGGGAAGCCATCCGGACTCAAGTCGACGACATGCTCAGCGACGACATTATACAGCCATCGAAAAGCCCCTGGCTGCGCCCGTCGTACTCGTAAAGAAAAAAGACGGCACATTAAGGTTTTGTGTTGACTACCGGCGACTGAACAAAATCACGAAAAAAAGGCGTGTACCCCCTCCCCCGAATCGACGACGCCTCGACCACCTCTGCCACGCGAAGTACTTCTCATCGATGGAACTGAAGACCGGCTACTGGCAAATTGAAGTGGACGAGAGAGAGAGACCGAGAGAAACTGCATTTATAACCCCAGACGGCCTAACGGACGAGGTGATGCCGTTTGGGCTGTGCACAGCACCAGCGACGTTTCAAAGAGTCATGGACACTGTGCTAGCTGGCCTTAATGAGTGGCACACCTGCCTCGTATACCTCGACGACGTAGTGGTATTCTCCCGGACTTTCGACGAACACCTTGCAAGGTTGGAGTCTGTACTCGGAGGCCATTCGTACGTCGGGGTTGACGCTGAAGCCTGAAAAGTGCCGTTTCGCATACGAGGAACTGAAGTTCTTGGGCCACGTCGGCAACGCCGCGGGAAGTCCTACCTGACCCGGCAAAAACTTCAGCTATCGCGAACTTCCCTAGGCCGAAAGACAAGAAGGGCGTGCGAAGATTTCTCGGGCTGTGCGCATACTACCGGCGCTTCGGTCGCAAACTTCGCACGCATTGCAGAGCCACTCACGCCCTTGACGAAAGACAGCACCCCCTTTCAGCTGGGAAAAACGACCAAGAAAAAGCATTCTGCGAGCTGCAAAAACGCCTGCAAAGCCCGCCCGTGCTCGCTCATTTCGACACGAAAATGCCGAAACGGAAACGCACACGGACGCCAGTGATATAGGCTTGGGTGCCGTCCTTGTCCAAAAGCAAAGCGCTGCGAAATGGTAATCGCCTATGCCAGCCGTGGTCTGTCGAAGGAGGAGAAAACTATTCTGCCTCTGAGAAAGAGTGCCTGGCTATTATATGGGCGATTTCAAAATTTCGCCCATACGTGTATGGAAGGCCATTCAAGGTTGTACAGACCACCATGCGCTGTGTTGGCTCGCCAATTGAAGGACCCCTCTGGCCAATCTTGGGCGGTGGAGCTTGCGACCTGCAAGAGTTCGACGTTACAGTCGTCTATAAATCCGGCAGGAAACACTCCGACGCCGACTGCCTGTCCCGCGCCCCCGTCGACCCACCACCACAAGACTCTGATGAAGACAGCGCGTTCTTCGGAATCGTGACGGAGAGCGACCTAGCCGCCCAGCGCGTGCCGACCCCGACTTACGCGTCATGATCGAGCCTCGAGGGATGCAACGTCGCCGTGCCTAGGACCTTCAAACGCAACTTCCAGCATTCAGCCTGAAAAACTCCGTCCTCGTGAAGAAGAATTTCAGCCCCGGAACAAGAGCGAATTACCCTTTCGTCATTCCCGCGGACCTTCGTGACGAAATTTTGGAAGCGTGCCACGACGACCCGTCTTTCCGGACATCTCGGCACAGCCCGCACTATTGGAAAAATCAAGGCGAGGTACTACTGGCCCGGCCTTACCTCTTGTTACCTCTGACGTCACCCACTACGTCCGGAGCTGCCGTGACTGCCAGCGACGAAAAACGCCGCCGACAAGACCCGCCGGACTTCTGCAACCGATCGCCGTCCCATCGAGACCATTTCAACAGATTGAAATGGACCTTTTAGGCCCGTTCCCCTACGTCACGATCCGAAACAAGTGGATTGTCGTAGACAGAGACTACATGACGCGCTACGCAGACCCGCCGCTCTTCCGAGGGGGACTGCACAAGAAGTGGCAAAGTTCTTTATAAGCCAAGTTGTGCTGCGACATGGAGCCCCGGAAGTCCTAATCACAGACCGCGGAACGGCATTTACTGCGGAGCTGATGCAAAGAGTATACGCTACAGCAACACGGATCACCGAAGAACGACGGCG
>JABSTR010002342.1:0-41022 GCA_013339765.2 Haemaphysalis longicornis | reverse complement strand
TACGATATCGGTCATCCAAACTTTTATGGGCCTGGTACTGGTACTACAATGTAGTTATGGTGAAGCCAGTGACTGCGAACAGGCATCGTGTGCAACACACTTACAGCAGATACGCGACGCGTTCATCAACCAACAGCTCGACGCACACTTGACAATGGGGTAAGCAACCTTTCACGACAACGTATATCGCGGTAGCGGCTATGTTGACACAAAACTCGGGCATCAAACAAACGCCACAGCAAACCCACCGCTGCAGAAGGCGTACTTGCGCAAATGTGATAAAAAACACCTTATCGCAGGCCTTCGTGATAAAAGTAACAACAACAAAAAAGGCCCACGGCCCAGAAAGTGACAAAATGTCTTTATCACGTCACTTTTGGGCGTGGACATCATGACCCCGATTTGTTGATGGCCGGAGAGAGCATCCCATTGGACACGAACCGGCTTATACTAATGATGATGGTACCCGAATCTCCGATCTCGGCTTGCCGAAATCCGAACAAGCCAATGGAATTGTTGAGGAACTGGGTGTTATGCATATAAAGAATAAAAAGTTGCGCCTCTGCTAAAGACGTAAGTACGCAAATGCAAGCATGGGCTCTTTTCGGAGCACGTAGTGTGGGAGTCACACATAGCAACCATAAACCCACCCCGTTTGCATCTGGAAAAGCCCCGAATAGCTGATAGAGTATTTTTGGCGTTGGATGGTTTTTAGAAACTGCTAGGAGGTTTATACAATGTCTACTCTTCAGGTCCTTAGTTGGGTTCCAGTCTTGTTGGCCTGACAAATAACTCTTCGTATATCGCCCGGCCCTAAAGGGCACCAGACGAATAATAACGAGACCACTCGTAGCCCATCTTTCGCCTCCAACATCTACATAATGAAGCTCACACTAATGCGTAAGACCTGAAGGTAGCGAAAGCTATACGCTACAGTAGCGTTTTTCCTCATTTTCGCTTCTCGGCGTTGCTTAAGCCTGGCCGCTGTACGAGGGACCACAGGTGGATTTTCGTCGTCCTCTATCGCACATGGTTCTGCGCTGCACGTGGCCTTCCTTCGTGACACTTGCGTATTCACTGCGGTGGCCTCCTCGCCTTCCTCCGCGCAGGAATCTCCCGCACGTCTCCTTTCTCTCCTCGCCTATCTCTCACCGTAATCTCGCCGCTGCTTCCGTGTTGAACGCTTGCGGAAGGGGGCCCTGGTTTGACTTCTAGCGCTCAAGGGCAGAACTTGTCACCCCGCGAAGATTGGCCAGAGGTAGCGTAGTGTAGCTTGTTCTACAAAACAGCCTCACACGCTTCCGCCGCTCCCTCCGGACAGTCCTTGTTCTACTTACAGATCGCGTTGTAGGTAGCCACCCGAGCGATTTCCCGCCCGCTACCGGAGCCAAAAACGCCGCCACACAATTCACCGGTAAATTTCATCTTACCGAACTTTGTCTTCCACGCATTCACAGATTCTCTACTGCGCACCTGACATACGCACCAAAAATAATTCGACTCTCGAAGCACGAATGGGACGTGTCAAAGATGTTCATATTATTTGGGGCTAGTTGTGCAGGAACACGTACCGCTTAAAGATGAAAACGCTTTACTGCACCTCTGCTACCGGCTGCATCTAAACATTAACATCTGTTATTCCGTACCGCTCTTTGAAACCTGTTGACGTTCTTTTAAACCACCAGTTCACTTTACAGGTTTACCTGCAGTAGAGGCATTTCGCGACAGCTTATCAAGTGTAAGTGTGGTATTCTGGTAACATCAGGGACGCGTTCTGAACCTTTCCTTCTATAAAACGCAACGTACCCGATCAAGCAATCACCTTACGACCCCAATTAAAAATACTACTCTTTTTAGCTGACCGTTCGGATCACATAAAGAGATTGTCAACGGCCGCATCGTCTACGTTTTGAAAGTAAACACACTTATTCAAGAACTGAAAGTGAGAGAAATGATGGGCATACCTTTCAAGGCTTCCTCAAACAGACGGAACACGTTATGGAGTGAATAACAATAACAGTGAAACGAACATTCCATAGATTGAAATAACGCAAATCTGTTGGGGAGCTATAAAAACGTCACAACTAGCAATAATAAATATGTTGTTCATTTCTGGCTTTACATATCGCAGAAGCGTCGAAGCATAATAAGTGGCCCCTGAAGTCACTTTTATTGTTTTGTTTATTGTAACCCTAATACTTATTTGTAACCTTAAAATACTGATTGAGCAAACACTGCAATTTACATGGCTAACTTTACAATCATTATTTACTTAAAGGTTTCCTTTACTCAACGTACTGCAGCTAAAGCTCGGCTTTGAAAAGAAATCCTAACTTGTGTAATAAACCCAAAATTGGAAGCTGTGACGAATGTGTTTAAAGTAGCCGTTAGGACAGCCAAAAACTCGTTCTTTTATTCTTTTAACGAGCGTGTTGAGAACCGTCCGAAGGAAGCTATGGCGATATATGAAATCATATAGAAGGCCCAAGTGTCGATTCCGTGTCTGGAATGTAATGGTGCATAAATGTCTCATAGTCTCGAGAAAGTTAATAGGCTTCAATACTTTTTTTTAAATCCATTTTTTCTGAACGTCGGCCTGGTACTGATAACTATAAATTTTGTTTCCTTTTTGCAGAACCCATGGGTGATACTGAGTTTGATATACGGAAATTGAGCAGCTGGATTTAGGTTTGAAACCGTACAGTGCCATGGGGCCCGATGAATTACCTACAGCGTGGCTATCGTCACGAGCAGCCGGGTTATCAAAATATTTTCGAATTCTTTGTTCGAGGTAACTCAAAGATGGAGTTCTACCAGATGACTGGAAACTGAACGTTGCGCCGTTGCACAAATTTGGGACGACGTAGCCTCGTACCTAATTAAAAACCTGCTACTTTGATGAGTGTAGTATGTAATGTTTTCTAGCACAAGCTTTATAATTGCATTATTAACCGCCTAAATTCATTGTGGCTGCTTATCCCTGACAGCATAGTTTTCGAGCTGGATTTTCTTGTGTGACGCAATTACGAGAATTAACTGATGATATTGCTTGTGCATGGGATCCAGTTTTTTCGGTGGATTGTATATTCTTGATTTACAAAGGCGTTTGACGTTGTTTCTCATTCACTCCTCCTAGAAAAGTTGGCGTAGTATAACATAAACGTTGAAATTGTTCGTTGGATACAAGAGTGCTTGAACTACCGAGAACAGCGTGTTGTAAAGGGTCAGCAGTATAAAGATGTCGATCTAAGTTCAGGAGTACCGCAGGGGTACCGCAGGGTTCTGTTTTGGACCTGCTATTATTTTTAATTTTCTTGAATGATATTTCTACCGGTATTTCTTCTACAATACGATTGTTTGCAGACAATGGGTGTTTCATGTAGACTTAGTAATCACATGGATGACTGTACCGCACTTCAAGATGATCTGAATAGACTATTTTATTGGTGTAAAACTGGGGAATGCAGATCCACCTGCAAACATCTGTGTACATGTGCTTCACGAGAACTGAGAACACCCCATGTTTATGCCTATAACAATAATGGTTCATGTCTTAACCGAATGTTCGAATATAGATATCTTGGTGTGTATCTTATCTCGGACCTGTCTTGGCGCCTTATTCAAATTATGTGTGTGCGAAAGCTTGTCGTGATTAGGACTTGCTACGTCGCAACGTGAAACGTTTTCCAGTGGAAGACAGAAGAGTCGCTGTACAAGACCAATGTTCGTCCCATACTCGAGTTTGCTTTACGGTAGGGGTTCCCCGTATCAAATCTTATATCGAGAAACTAGAAATAGTGTAAATGGGCTACTCGCTTTGTTCTCAAAGATACTGAAGGAACTTCAGTGTGTCCACTGCTAAGCGCAGCGTCGGTAGGGGTTCGCTTCAACATCGTAGGAGAGTATTTAGACTGAAACTTTTAACAATAGTTTTTATAACAAAACAGAGATAGAGAGAAGTGGGTATTTATTGAATCAAGACTATGTTGCACTAGAGAAGATCACTTCTGTAAAATAAATAAAATAAATTGTATAACCTAATTGTTTAAGCATGCCTTTTTCCCCCAATTATATTAGCGACTGGAGTAAGTTACCCAAAAATGTGGTGACAAGTAATGTCTAATGGTGTATTTTCGGGTGTTTTCGTAGTGTACCTTCGCTGAACACGCCGAGTTTTGGCTTGCTCATTGTTTTTTTCAAATATTTCTGTTTTGCCTGTATTTTGTACACATTTTCTACCTTCTCCATGCCCCTCCCCCCCTCCCACTACAATGCATTGAAAAGGCGCAGTGGGTACTATAAAATAAAATATATAATAACAATCCACCGGTTGCCCATACTATAAAATTCCTGTCACTAACTTAGTAAGTCTTGAGGCGAAACACGTGTACACAGTTAGTGTCACAACACTTTGCCTTCAAACTATTTGCGCAGTGCTGCGCGATCTGCCGAAACTTTCTCCGACAGCGCCGTCACCTTCTGTCGCTTCCTTCACCAATGTTAGCCTGGAAGATGTGCGTCAAGCACTCGGGATATATACGCCACAGGAAGCAACACCGGGATCTCTGAGGTAGGGCCTACCTTGCAGCAGATCATCGTATAGGGCCCTCCTGCTATTTGTAGCCAGGAGGAACGACCATAACGTCGCCTACAGTTGCCCCCGTACAGATTGTGAGCCACACCCACCCGAGTGAAGAATGACCTGTGCCAAACATTCGAACAACATCTGCTTTGCTACCACTGTGGAGAAGCTGGCCGCAACTAATCTTGCTGCCCTTACGAATGACTAGGTCTGTGGTGTTTCTGTGCCCATGTGCCTGCCCTTGCCCGGAAAAGTATCTCCACAAAATAGATGAACACCCTTCCGACTCCAGCGAAATCCAGCGCATTTCAACCTTTCGCCGTCGGCATATACATAACCCTCATAGAGCAGCTGCACGCAGCCCCTGCTTTATAAATGAAAGGTCCCTCGGTCCATGAAAACAAACCTTCAATCGCCAGCTTTCGTAGGTGTCTGTATTTCGGCAAAAATTTGAAGACAGTGCAACATATAAATGACACAGCGAGACCGGGAATTTACGGACTCGCCAACAGCCCGACGTCCTGTTCTATGCCTGACGTGACTATCAGCACGACTACTGCGACACGTCGCGAGACATGCACAACGTGAAGAAGTTCATTAGCAGGACGCAACCAACGAAGCCTATAACCAACATCAAACTGAAAAAATCCGCAATATTAGAGCTTCACGCACCCGAAATTCTGAGAAGACGACGTCCTAAGTATTGATATCCTCAAACTTCATTTATAGGCGACACCCCCATGCAGTGAAGCGACGTTTTGTGATAAGTGTATTCATTGGATGAAGCAGTCTGTAGATATGACAGCTTGGATGGTCTGCACTTCACAAGACTAGGAGGTACGCTCTCTGCACCAAGTTTAAGTGATAGATAGCGGTAGATAAAGATCGGCCCGGAAACTTTCACATCACAAAATGTACCCCAGGGAGAAAAGGAATGATCTTGTGAAGAAGACAACGTCCTCTAGTCCAGGTTTCGCTGTGCCGATAATCAAAGAATACACATTCGTAAAGACGTAGTCAACATAATGACGTTCCCTAAACGAAAATTATGGAATGGAGGCCGAAGTGCTTGCTTTCGGCTAATTTATCTCTTGTGTTCTGATTAGAAGAAATATCTATTTGAATAGAGAAAACTTCCAAAAAACAAATAAACACTCTGGGGCACAATTGGAGCGCCACTCCGTTTCCCGTTCAAATACGATGGCTTGATCGGTCAGATATGATTAAGTGAAAAGAAAAAGTGCTTCACTTGGATACAAATAATAACCCCGGCAGATTGTATTTCCGAACGCTAAGTTGTGCAGCTCCCATGTTACATATGTCATCGCCGTGATGGAGAATCCTATATAAGGGGTGCCATAGGCGTAGCCCCGAGTCTAAAGCGACCTTAAAACGTACCAGATCACCATTGTTTTTGAAACCAACACGTCGAACCGAGTTTATAAGATAAAAGAAATCCGATAAAAAAAATGAAAGTCAAACCCGCTAGGGCTCAACCCCAGGCCTTCTGCGCCGGTGTACAGAACTCTACCACAAAGCCCTAACGACAGACTCCGTTCAGCAGGAGGGAAATAAATACACGTGCTCGGACGCAACCAGGCGGTAGAAACAGAACACACTATTTAAAAGAGGACTCGGTCGAATAAATATACCATGGTGTGCTCCCCTACTTCGTATTAATTATAGTATTGCGATTAGTAAGGTGCACCCACCATCATCATCACGAAAATAAACACAGGGGAAGTGTGCATGTGGGTTGCCGTCATCGTCATCATTGGCCCTTCGGCAAGGCTGTGGGTCACAAGCGAGAAAGAAAGAGGGTGCGAGGATATGCGCGTGCTGGCGACGTTGGCGGCTCTCGCAAGTGTGCGCTCCGCCTGGCCTCACATCGAGGCCGGGCGGAGGTCCCGCTGATTGCGCACCATCACGGGCCCTCAGCCCAGCAATTCGCTATCAGCGACCATGAACGAAGCGACCGCCACGCCCAGCAACAATACCTCAAGTGTTGTTCCACAACACCTCGCGCATACACTGCATCCTATGTCTCCTGGGGAGGAACCACATGGCGTGTCTAGGCTGCATTTTGTGCGCCACGTATAACTTGTGTGCTGGTTTTCAGCGTTTTGGTGCCACGTCTCACCCCATCACTGTCTTGTACTCGTAAATGGGTGTTCACCCAATAGGGGCACCTAGTATCCGTCTCTTGCTCTTCACCCGCGAGCGATTGTATCCCGGTTGGCGATCGCGACTGGAGTACTTCATTATCTCATTTAATTTCTATATTGCCCTGTGTAACACGTGTTGTGACGAGGCGAAATAGATCTCAGAAGGCATATGGCTGTTGGCAAGAAGCTTGGACTCCGCGGCCCTAAACTACGCCATTTGAGCCAGAAGAACGCGGTCAATCGGGCAGTAAAACTGGCAGTGAAGGTGCAGCAAGTGCGCATGTCGACTGGCGATGCGAGAGCGGGAGATCCAGATTACAATGACCGGGTGATGGCGTGACTAAAAATCAAGCGAGGCTTCTAGAGCTGGAGCTTGGCTCACTGCCGCTCCAGCCTGGAGCTCCGCCGTAGGCTGGAGCGGCAGTGAGCCAAACCTCCAGCTCTGACGGAGCTCACGAAGCTCCCTGCAGACTTGCCCCTTCGTACTAACGAGGACCAGGGCTCAATATTTTATTTGACGAGGGCCGCCACGAGAAGGACCAACTTACATCAGCGATTCGAGCACTTTGTGACCATCCTGACCTGGCCGAAAAAAAACTGGTCTCAGTCCTAAGCTTGTGCCTGTGCCAGCTGAAGGGGTATACGATTATAGGAAGGTTTTGCAGACACTACCCAAGCAGCACAAGCATGTACGGCTACGCATGAGCTGTCCATCTCTGGCCGGATTAATTTCTGCTCGGCCATTGCTCCATCTGAGTGTAAGCCCATACTCAAAAGTGGCCTTGGCCATGTGCGGAAAGTTCCCTGGTGCAAGCTGAAGAGGTGCTCACCTTTGACCAAAGCATCGCCAAGGGGCCTACAACCGCCCCTTCGGCCGCCAGACCCTGCCGGCGTCTTGCCGTTCTTATATTGACGGCGGCCGTTTCAACCTGTAACTACCACGGCCGTTCAACTTTTATAGACGACGGCTATTGATCCTTTCATGGGGGCCAGCTGTTGAACCAGAGCCGCTCAGCTCATAGTTGAACTTTAGCCCATGCAACATACTAGTCCGTTCCGTTCCACTGCAAGAGGCATTATAATTGTGGTGCTTGCAGCTTTCATCCAGCCCTAGAATGGGTATTAGTCGTTTCTACAGCAAGTGAGAATATATGACCTCCGTAACAGCAATCATTCGTTCTTTGAAGTAAACAATTAAATTCACACAACTGAGAAAGGCTGTTGATCACAAAATGTGGTGCAGATTTATTTACTCAATTGCTGCTCCACACTGATGCTGCTTTCTTTGATGTAACCGCTACTGTGGTCATGCACAGAGTTCAATGGAAACACACAGCTGCATGCTCAGGAGCACCTGCAGCACAAAACAAAAGAAAAGAAAGACAAGTTACAACTCGCACAGCTCACACTGTCACCAAACTAAGAAAGGCCGGTTCGAGGCACCTACAGATATTTACACCGGCTATTGTGCAATGTATATTGCTTTAAAGGGACCCTACACACCCTTGCAGCAGTGGAAGTAAACCTGCACGGCGTTTAGATTACACTGCCAGGATTACCTAAGCTAAATATTACACGTGCACGTGAAGCGATGGGACGCGCAAATCACTGTGAAAGACGCGGAAAAAACCAACAAGTGTCTGCAAATTTTTCTCATTCTGTACACCCCATCGCATGGCTAAAAAATGTCAATACGGCCATGGCTGGTCCTATTTGCTGTCGCTGGTCAACTTCGGGGCTTATTTCTTGCATTTCCTGTTCGCCGCCGCTGTGTACCAACCTTTTCTAAGCGTGAACCTGTACATAGAGTTTTGGGGGTTCTGTTGTGTTTTGAGTGCGCAAGGAGTTGAGTGACCGACTACATATTCCCCGTTCAAGGACATCACTCGACAACGAACGTTCATTACTGTGAAAACGCCCTACCAAACTGAGCACGCACTTGCGAGTAGGCAGCGATGCCTGCTTTTTTGTGGCACCAGACGGAAATAGACCCCTCCACGTTGCGGAGAAAAGAAAAAAACTCCCCGGCCTGTGATATAGCGAAGGCTCCCAAGGAGAACACCGTGAGCCGCACCCCACTCAAGGTGAGAGCGCACAACTTTCGTGCGTTCAGCCGAGGTGCTCCTGAACTACAAATTGTTTAAAGAAAAGAAATCGTTTCCAAAGAAACAAAACTAGAGAAAGTATTAGGAAATGTTTTCAGCCAGGAATCAGATAAAAATGAAAATGGGAAAACGCTTTTATTGCAAAGCTCAGATTTTAAACTATTCCCGTGTTTCCTTTTTTCTCAAGGAAGTTTTTGGCTCCGAAAGTTGAGCAGTCGCATATTGTATTTTGCCTTGTTCAAAGTGGCCCAGCTATCGAAGCCACACGATAGTGCGGTGAATCCGCCCAGCCGCATCAATAAACAGAGCTCGTGCGATAAAAGCCTGCATTCCTCACGACTTCATCAAGAGCACTGGCAATTAGTTCAGAGTTCCTAGCCCCATCCACTATGCCTACCACTTGTCCATCAGCAACGCTAGACATATCGAGCGTCGTCAGGATCAGTAAATTGAATTTAGCTTCCGCGAACCACACCGTGAGACTGAACCGAAGCGGGAAATCGAGCCGTAACACGTTTCTGCACCGAACCTTATTCGCGCAAAAAAATGGCCAGCAATAATGAACTTACCGAACTTTCTTTGTCCGGGCACTGGAAAACGCCGCCGTTCGTCGATTGTTTGCAGCAGCATTTCAGCTTATCCTTAACATCACGTGTTTCCAAAGTGGCAAGCAGGCTTTATCCACAAAGCGCGAACACATGTCACAACACAAGGTGAAAATGTGCCTTTCTAATATACCACTGGCAAGCCATTATTTTACCTTCACTATCCATCATCTTTCATTTAGCGTATTCGGTTAATATTTTTGTGTCCTCGTTAATTTGTCCATGAGTGCACATGTATATACAGCGCACTGTTCGGTGGCTGGGCGCGTGTCCACGCATGACCTTCGGAATTCCGGTGATTGGGCACGGGCGGTGCTAGACCTGCGACAGACGTCAGCCGTTCACCTTTCGAAGAGCAAAAGCGTGCAGATTCATAAGCGGACCGGATAACGTACGTTTCGAAAACAACTTTTGAACAGCGGCTGCCTACGAAACACGAGTTCTCTAGAACTGGACAACAGCCATTCATCATGTGTTCCCCTGCAAGCGGAAAAAAAGCGGTCGCCTGGTGGCCGTGCACAAGCTGATCATCTTTTGTAAACCCGCTTTCAAGCAACAAGCGAGTACTCGGCGGTGGGAAACCTGCCGCCTGTCTTTTGATTGAACGTTGCTGGAGCAAGTGCCGTTCATCGCCGGTGGTTTATCCGCCAGATAACTTCTGAGTAACTTTCGCCGAGATGAAACCGTGTTGACGGATAACGAGCGAAAGCTGACCAACTTAAGAACATTGGCTGACGAAAACGTGCGCAGAGGATGATGGCCGTATTCAAACCGTTTATCTTATGTTCAACGCTGGCCAGTTTGTTGCCGATGGCCCAGCATTCCGGAGAACAGCCGAAGGTTGGCCGGTCAAGAATCGGACTTGCTGTGCTGCGTGGCTAGTCCTGCTGTTCCGGTAGACCGAAGAAGGCTCTCACAACTTCTTTCAGGGATACACATCGTCAAACAACGGAAACGCCCCAAAGTTACCCTGTGCTTCCTCTTGTACTTTAAATTGGCACGAGAAGGGCAAGATGAAGAAAACGTATGATGCCCGGCATGCGCGGAAAGTAGCTGAGAATATCCTGGTGCTGTGCCAGCTGGACCTTCTACTGTGCCTGAATTAATAATGCTGCGCGAGGAACGAAGAAAGAAGTTTTGAGAATTGTGCTGCAATTTCCAGCCGGGTTGCAAAAAAATCAAGGAGATTGCAGTGAAATTGCACGTGCAAATCTGCTGCGCAGCACATGGACTTTAGCCACATTTACCATAGAACAGCCTTAAAGGTCAAGTGCACTCAAGTTTGCTTTGTTGCAATTTGGTCCAACTAAGTTATAGATGCTCTTAAAATCACCATGCCGAAATCCTAAGCTTCGTAAGCACGCAGCGCACTAGGTACCGTCGTTCAAAGTAGCT
Source organism: Haemaphysalis longicornis (assembly GCA_013339765.2). Taxonomy (NCBI): domain Eukaryota; kingdom Metazoa; phylum Arthropoda; class Arachnida; order Ixodida; family Ixodidae; genus Haemaphysalis; species Haemaphysalis longicornis. The sequence goes on along the minus strand of JABSTR010002342.1, from coordinate 30,170 downwards.
CCGTGCAGACGGCGTTTGCACCTTGCGAAGAGTCGCCGAAACAAGTTCCGAGCGGCCTGTGAAGGAGATATTGAACCTGTCCCGTGAAGCTCCTGCTCCTCCGGCGACTTGCACCGCGCTCCATTGGGCAGAGAGACGCGTTCGGCCGTGGTTTCTCTCCCACACCACTTCGCTGTACTAAGGTCGCCATCACATTTTTAAAACTACCACATAGGCAGCCGTATCCGGCTTTTTGCTTCAGTGCAATAAAAGAGATTAAAAGCCTATGAAGTATTAACGTGCTTGTAAACATTCTGCAACTAGCAAAACTCTTTTTACCTGAAAGTAATATTTCTACTAAAAACAAATTATGCGACACGCACACTTGCCTTACATGTGTCATTCCTATCACTTCGATCACAGAAAAAAGAATGTTTTTTTAATTCTAGGCCTATTGCACGTACCCATCCAGTTTTTGCCATATTTGGGCTGGCCGAACACCACCTCCATCACTTAGACCTTCTTAAAAGTTGATGACCTCAGTGGAGTTGTTGTGCACGTGGTGATAAACATTGTGCGACTTTTGCCTCACTCGATAAGTGAACCGAAATCAGCCATTATCGTGGTTACAAATACATGGGCATAATATCGGCCGTCGTTTTTGGGAAGTGCTACAGCTAACAAAACTGCTCCTCTCACAAACCAATAAACTGGATTTTTTTCCATTCCAGAATGAAGTAACCTACTTTTGTAGAGCGCTAGATTTGGTTTACTTGAAATTAAAATATTTTCAACAGCACATCTCTCGGGAGGAAGTAAAAAACAGAGGTCGATGGTAACTGTTGTTTCTAGTGCACAATGTAGCTGTAGAAGATGGCTTATGGTTTAGATACCTTTTAAAATTGTTTCTAGATGTGCAGCAAGTCGTAAAATACTGGGCTGATATCCACGAAGCTGCTTGCACGTATTGTACAGTAAAAAGTTATTGATCTCCGCACGCGTGCGGTGTATTTTATCAAGGGAGCGATGTCATCGGCGAGGCACGGCTAATCACAGCTGCTTTGTAGCTATCGTACGAGCAACTAGCTTTGTAAATCAGGGCCCCCCTTTTTTACTCGTAATGCCAAAGATACCTACTCGATCATGCAGTTATTCTGATCGCAGAAAGGACCGTCCTACGGCCTACTTCATTTCGATTGATATCAACGTGATGTCGGAGGTTACGCCTAGCCCCATTTTTCCTGGGGAAAACGTGAGTGGGAGTTCTTCTGAGGAATAACGGAGTGAAACGTGACGCTACCCCCCCGCATTTTAAGGCTGGCTCTGAGTGTGTGCCTGTTCTAGCACGGCCCGCTTCCGTTCTCTCACATACTCCACGTCTGAAGAATGCTAATGGCAGCCGTTTCTATTCATTGTCTGTTCCCAAAACTCTAATGTCGGGAGCCATTTCCATCGCTCGCGTTAATGTTTGAAACGTAGGATTGTTTCATTTTGCCACTCTTTTCCTGTGTACTATTATGGGAAGTTATTTTTAGATTGTCGAAAATTTAGTTCAGTTGGCCCTTAAATCATCAACACCTCACAAAAAATCTCGCTACCTGTCTGCTATGGCTGAGGAAATAACGGTTGTGAAACGTAAATTTGTAAAAGAAAGGGAAGAAAGCAGCGCTTAAACTGTGAAATAACAGAAGCAAAGTGTAACATCGCTAGTGAGACCATTTTATCCAGTTTCCTCGGCGCCTCCATCAAGACCATTTCGAAATATGATGGGCATCTACCCAGACTACGTTTGCAAAACTCGGCTCACCATGACCAATTTTCTGTAGTTAGCTACAAGGCTGCCAGGTGGTAAACGTGCACAGTTAAGGAATTCCCACTATGCTCTTATTTTGCAGGCTTTTTTGCCATGGTTGAAGCAACTATAGGGGCGGAGGGTACACTTTAACACTTTGGGCATTTTATTAAAGAACACAAATTGTCATCTTCATCGAGTATAGTCTGCCAATGCGTGCTAAAAATTTCCAATTTCTCGTTATTTTTCACGCTCCCATCTGAGCGGATTTTGAAAAACGTAAAAGAGGCCAATTTGGAATTTAAAGACGTGTTCTTTGCGCACTTGCGCATAAACATCATAGACAGTAATGTACAAATGCTGACGATGGGAACCACAAAGAACAACCTGGCAGCACAAAAAAAATAAACACACAAAATCCAGTATCATTATCTATAACAAATCCAAATCCTAAATCCTAAATTCTTATCTAGAAATGAACAATTTCAGTGGTATCAAAAATCGCATGCTTCATTAAAAAACATTTTTGTTAGCAAGTAAGTGATCACAATAAAAAAGAAATATACTTTATTGTGATTGATAACCGGCCTGAATATCAATACAGATAAGCAAGTCCCGTAAAAGTGCCTTGTCCATATCTGCAGACGAAAACCCATGGGTTATTTTTAACCAGTTATGCAGACCCCGTCATGGCAAGTTTCCATTTTTCCCAGTATCGCCACGCTAAAAAATGAAAAAAAGAAGCAGTGTCAGCAGCAGTAAAACTTATGTTGCGCACGAAAACTGACATTGTGTAGGATATTGTAGATGTTTCGCGAACGCAGTGGAACCCCCCGTTTTATGTGTGATCCAAGTTTTACGACGGAACAGTCAATTACCGGCGTAATTACCGTAGATACATTACATTCAAAACCTCGGCTATCCGAAGCAATTTTATGCGTCCCCGCGTTATCTGACTACCCATGCAAAAGGGACCACTGGCCCGTGGACAAAATTGAAGTGCCGCGGTTTTCTTTCCCCGCACTTTGAGGCCTCCACTTCGGTTCTCTCAGGCATAGCTTTCTCCTCCGACTCCCATTTCGTCACTCTCAGCCCCAGCCGCTACCACTTCCTTTGCACAAACCCTTTCCCCTTTGCTCGCTGGCATCTACGCTTAGGGTGCGGGTGTGGCAGGAGCAGTGTGCATGTGTTCTTTTTCTCAACTCAGCAGTGAATCGCCGACTAGCTTATTCTGACCGGCCTAGGCTTCCACGTGTGCTTCTCGGCATCGTGTGTTCAATGATTCCCACTGGATGGTGGGAATTTTGTCAGCGCACTGCGAAAAGACGTTTGTTTTTATGCAGCTGGATTGGACCGGTACTGTAATATTACTCTGGCCAAAACTTTCTTTAGAAATTTGCGTTTCTGAGCCTGTAAAGCACTGTACTTCAATAGAAGGAGTCTTGCAAAAGTTATGGCGAGTTATTTCTAGGCGTGTTTTTTGTTCATATTTTTTGACACCCGCATGTTACGACGTCGTTTTATGGTACCGATAAAGTGGAATAATTGGAGTTCTAGTGCAGTCTATGTGAGCACTACAAAAGTTGTGATGTAAATATAAGTGGATATAAAAGCTTTCTGTTAATTTCTGAATATGCAGTTAAAGGCTTTTTTCTCAAAAACGACATTTTACTTACATAACAGGGGCGTTCCGTCAGCTACATTGACGCCTGTTGGTCCTCTGCGTAGAAGCACGACACTCGTTTCTAAAGGACAATGAAAAAAAGCCGCATGACCCGTTATTCCAGAATCATTGCAAGGTCGGTTATTGCGCTGTCTTGCCTAGTTGGTAGTACGCCTTATTTATTTTCTCTTTCCTTTATCGTATAAGCAACTTGAACGTGCACAATGTTGAATTTATTTCCAATTTATTCCACGTGAACAAAACTCCTCGGTCTCATCCCTTCTACCACCTTCATCTTTCATAGTCTTAATCTAGCACTAACCTTTATCATAAATAGAAGCCTTGGGCTGAGTCACACAGCTGCGTATAATTGATACTACTTCGGAAAGGGTAGAATGGGGAAAGCATCCCACACATATTATGCGGAGAAATTCCGCCTCGACGTAAAGTAGGCTAAGTTCGGGCTGACCATTTCGCAGAAGTTGAAAGTAAAGTATTGTTTAGACTAAGCATCCACAGAACTGACGCAAGGTACAGTGGATTTAAAAGATATTCGAACGGAGCACACAGCAGCCGACAAATGCTGCACCATTTCGACGAAAACCTCAGTAAACTGCACGCATGCACACTTCTTCGAGATAGTGTGAGAGTGTGGGCCTGAGTTTAATAAAAGTGCTTGATCAAGAAGCGGTGCCGGTCGTTTATATTGAGGTGCTATTCATGCTGCATCGCCACTGGGCAGGACGATCGTTTGAAGGGCATCATGCTAGCTGCAATCAGCCTGCTACGCGTTTGCTGGCGAGTACATACCATGAAAATTGGGCGCGGCTCACTCAAACTCACTCAAAAATTTATTTTCGAATCGCTCCTCACTCAAACTAATACTCATTGCTGAGCAGCACATCTGCGCTCCACTGAAACTTATAGTGAGCGCAAAACTGAGAACACCCTTGGACTCAAAACTCAAAATGTACTCGGAACTCAAAGCACGCAAACTCAAAATGTACTCAAAACTTCCAAAATGTACTCAGACTCAACTGTGCCCAAGCTCATGATTTACTCAAAACTCACATGTACTCAAAACTCAAAATGTACTGTACTGAAAAATTTGAAATGTACTTAAACTTAAATCGAACTCACAACTCAAAATGTACTCAGAACTTGAAAATGTACTCAGAACTCAAACTGTACTCAAACTCAGAATGTACTCAAACAAAAATGTAGCTCACACTCAAAAGGAATTCAGAACTCGAAATGACATGAAAAACACAAAATTAATTTCAGAAGTTTCCGTTCAGTTTCAGTTCAGTTTAATTATTCGTTCAAAATAACAAAGTTCACAGTCAGGTGCAGTATGCAGACGAGGGTCCCAAAGTCAGGGCGACTGCAGCGGGAACCCTCGTCAATCGGACTCAACTCTCTCAGGCTAAGAATTTACCCGGGCTCAGATGGACTCAAATTTTATAACCATTCACAATTTTAAATTAAGGCGTGGTAAAAAGATTACCGGGGCAAATTCGTGAGCTCAAACTCTTGCCTTCGGTACGGCAAATACTGTATCTCCTGTGAGGTGTGAAGCAATTTTTGTTCATATATATAACGGCCATACCTGACTGCCAGGATCGATCTGCGCTGCTTGCTGGTAATTGTACGCATATATTAGGATAGCAACTCGAGATGTAGGCTCCGTGTTCGTGTTCATGACAGAGGGGTTCCAGCCTCGATTGTGTGCTGGGTCCCTGGATAGTGCTGGAACACTGGCGTCATGGATAGTGCACAGATTGGAGTAAAAATTCAAAGTGATGTGCCGTTAGGGCATGTGGGCCATAAACGTGAACGAGCTTGATGAGGTAAATCACGTGGGATAACAAAAATGCTTTGTAGTCACAATGAGCACTATTTGTGGGTGAGTCCATATTAAAGGTAGGAATTCATTATGATGACCCGTAGGCGTGTGGGGTCTCAAATAAAGGGTTTCAAAATAGGTAAAGTACGTTGGACCAATAAAAAGTACATCATGGTAGTAATCATGACATAGTCAAAGTGAGTCATAAAATGGTAAATATTCATTGGGATGTCACAAGTGTGTGAAGGGAGTATCGAATTGAAGATCTCGATGAGGGTATTCGCGTGGGATAGAAAAAAGCTTCCAAGGTATAATCGTGACATAGTGATGGTAGTCATGATATGGTTTACATTCAAAGTTATGTGCACTTGGGCGTGTGGGGTAAAAAAATTGAAGGTTTCAATGAGAAAAATCAGCGTGAGACAAAAATTCCATCCATGTCATAGTCATGACTAGTCATGGGGAGTCATCAATTGGGTTAAAAATCGAAGTGAAGCCGCAGCGTGGCATTGGGGTATCATATTGAAAGTCTTCATGAAGGCAATCACTTCGCACAATTGAAAACTTCCTCATTACCCTCATGGGATAGTCATGGTAGGGTCATTAATTAGGTTAAAATTCAAAATATCGCCTGGCAGGGTGTGTGGGGTATCAAAGATGGTTTAGATGAATAGAATAGTGTGGGACAGATAAAAAGGGCATCTAGCTAACAGTACTAGTTAGCAGTAATAAATTGCGCAAACTCATTGCAGATGCTAGAATGCTAGCAGAAACGCAATTTTGGTATCAAAGAAAAGGGTTTGAGGAAGAACATTAAACCAGGCAATGACTCCATCGAAATTACTATGTGCAGTCACTTCATAAGTAAAATTTGGGAGTTGTGTCATAAGCTCGAAGGGCTGTTCATTGATTGGTTTACGTGTCGGGATTCGCGTGTAGCTGAAGCAAACACATTCTACTTAGTAATGGCGAGTTGAGCTTTGAAAGATGACAATATTGTAAGTGAGAAGCTCCGAAGCGGGGAAATTCATTTATTTCCCTTGCACAATATTCCCATAATCAAGCACTTTGAGGAACACTTCGTATTCTTATGCACTAATAATGACTACCGTTGTTTTCTGGACGGGTATTCGGAGACGGATGTGCGGTTGAATAAACGCCTACTTGACGAAGTACCCAATGCCCTTATGATATTCAAAAGCCCCGATCTGGTGCTTGAGAGTGATCAATCGTGTTTCTGGTATTTGGCCAGGCCATCGTTAAAACGGGGCTGGTCTACACCCTGCGGCTCGCAATGTCTGAAAAAGCCCGCGTAGCCACTAAAACAAAGCTGGTGAACAACCACAGGGGCAAGATATAGATGGAGATAGGGGAAACTATTTTTAATGTCGGGAAGGGTCAACATTTGCACCCACCAGCTGCCCACTGTAGCACACTTGAAACACTTGTATAGATAATTATTTTTAGAGCCGCCATGTTCTAATGAGTCGAAGTACCACCTGCGGGCATTTCCTGTGGATTGTGTGATTGCGGGCGAGAAGACGAAGTCGTACTCCCAGGCTGTTGCTTCGTGCCGCGCATGTAAATCAGACCTCCAGGCGGCACTGAAAATTGGTGTCATTTCGTTACGTTAGCAGACACAAGTCCAAACAGTGCTCTAAAGGGAACGTTCTAAGCGTCGAAGAGGTGTCAGCTTTGCCCATAATTATCCCGAACCCGCTAAGGCGGCGGGCCACCCACATTCGCTTTGTCCTGACGTGGGTTGCCTGTCAGAGCACGTTTTGCAATGGCAGTAGGACGCCTGACCTTTCACCCCCCAATTGATGTTTATTTTCCAAACTGTGGACAGGTTGTCGTCGTTGCCTTTACTTTGCTAGGATGTGTAGAATCTATTCGTCCGGGCGTGATTACGCCGTTGTTGGCTGCACCAACAATCAGCGTTAGGGCAAAGTGCTCATGGAAGAAACGTGTCAAGAGCAGCACGACAAAGAATTGTCTCCATGTGCGGAATCTATTCGCTGCACAAACTTCTGTGCCCTTGAGTGCTGCCACGAATTGGTCATCGTGCTGAATCGAAAGATTTCCTAACCTAGAGAATTTGCCGGAATACGTACGGTCGTACCTACGTCTGGACCCGCTGTTTATTCACCCTCATGTTAAATCTCTATCAAGCGTTTTCTGTTCTCTAGAGGCTATGTTATGTTATGTCGTCGACGGGAAGCCGACAAAAATCACCCGGACAACTATGGTGCAGCTCGGGAATGCGAAAAAGTTCAGCCGAAAGCGAAATAAAAGCGTCGCGGTGGCGGAGAACGCCTGGTCTTGCCATAAAATTGCACATCGCGGTACCCCACGCGAAACTGAAATGCTGAAGTTTTTGTAAGCAAGCAAACGGCCGGGAAATCTTGGTGTATCAATTAAGTTGTCCCAGTTTGGCGGTAGGAAATACTGGTATCCGGCGGCAAATATTTTACTGTTATGAGCATGTTCGGCTACGGCCTGCAGAGTTAAAGGAGTATTTCAGGGCCTTCTTTAACAACCGACTCAGCAGGAGGTACAGAGGCGCGTATTCAATGTCAAACAGGTTCGCACACCAACAGCCGTGAGCCATGCTTAGAAATTTGCACTATGCGCACGAAGATCGGAGGAATTCGATGATTGCGCCAACGCACTTACTTCTTAGCGTACATAGGAGGCATATCAGCCGAATAGTTTCTAAGCTTTGGCATGGGAACATATGCTTCTTGACGGATGTTTAGTACTGCAATGTGCCGAAGCAACTATGCTTTTAACTGGCGTGCCAACAATTGCCGAGCACAAATATCCTATGGGGCACTGAATAAGTCATTTTTTCCTTAACTGGTCATTATTCAGTGTCAATGGTTTCTGAAGGTTGCATTCCGATCCACCTTCTTTCACCGAGACAAATATTTTGATACCACTGACAGCTCTATCGGCAATCACTTTGAATTTAAACACCAATCTGTGACTAGCCACGACTATATCATGATGAAAAGTAGTGGACGAGTTTTTATTTATTCCACGCAATTTCCCCATCGAGACCTTTACGTTATACCCACAAAGCCCTAGTGGCCTCCCTTTGATGTTTCACTCAATCTATGGACTCACCACGACTATCTCAAACTATAACTGTAAGCAATTTTAAATTTGCCCCATTCCGGTTCCCCTCAACGCCACATTTAATTTGATAGTCCAACACATCCTAGCAGGATCATTTGCACTTTTAATCAAATCTGACTAAACTTGACTCTCATAAACGTAAGCAGGACGCTATATTTAAATGCCCATGATGATTCCCCTAATTGAAATCATTCAATTTGATACCCGACATGCTTTAACCTGCCTCACCTTAATTCTAACCCAACCTATGACTCACCATGACTATCTCATCTTTTGGCACGGCAATTTGGGGAATTGTAAAAGTAGCTTCTGTTATAGCCACAGCCGTGTGGCCGGCAGTTTATTCAAGGGACGAATAAGAGACACGCGGGGTTCTCCGAGTTCAGACGGAGCAATGGAGAGCATGGTCGAGCATATCGTCTTCCAGTGATGCACTGTTTGTCTTACCGCGCCTTTCTCTTCGGGGGCTTGCCACAGTAGCGTCAGTGAAAGTGCTCGTGGAACGCAACATGGATCACTTCGACGTGTGTGGCTTTGGACGGTGGTAGATACCACTTATATAGAGGTATATACGATAAAAGGTGCAAAGTAACCTATACGTAAGTAACCCCTACCTGTATACGTATATTGAGGGTACTATGATAAAGGTTACTATTGCACCCTATAATTACAGGTTACAAAAATTTCGAAAATGTAAACCTTTATTAAGGGTTACCCAGCTGAGAATGTACACTCTAATCCTGGTAACCTATATGTAACCTCTAAACGGAAGTATCCTATAGTATAACGTTTACAATGGAGCTAATTTCATATTTTCTTTATCCCAGTCCTATTCTAAGAGTTACAGGCGTGAAGTTAAAAGCGGCGTAAGGGTTACAACAGCGATTTAGAGGTTCCTAAAAAAAATCTGTCATGTAACCTTTACATTCTAACCTATAAAAAGCCGGGTAACCTACAGGAGACGCTTGTCGCTCCTTCTTGGCAGGCGACCTGTGATTTCTCGGTTGCATAACAGGATATAGAGAAATGTTGGCGCAACACAGGCCCATAGGGCGCGTTTTCGCGGCACTCAAGCCTTTTCAATACGGTGATTCCCCTACGATGAAGCGAGAGTTGCTGTTGCAAGACTTGTTTTGTCAACGTGAGTAACGAGGCTGCGGCGAGCCAGTTGTGACTGGCAGCGCTACATGGCCCTGTTTTTAATGACCATCAAGTCGTCATGCTAGCACCAATGACCCTGCGCCAGTGGGAGCGAACTCGGTGAGCATATTCCAGCAATGGCTTCCGCGCTTTCATTGGATGTATGTTTTTCGCTGGGCTTTTCAAATGTAATATTTGAAATTGCAGCATTCGAAAAAAGTTTCGTTCCTGACTGGCTGCTTTCGCTGCATGTTTGCTGTTCTCCTGATAGCAATTGAATGAAATGACGTGCTCGCGTTCCTTGCGTCAGATTAAAGCGAATCGATCGGGCACGCCCGTACATTGTAGCACATACCGGCGCTCATGACTTGCTTTCTACGCTGTGTTTAGTGTTTTGTTTATGCTGTTTGCTGCATCGTGTGCGCTCGACGAAATATTGACCGATGTAATTGTTGGATAGCTCTGCATTATTTAATTGATTTATTTTGTTAAACTCATATCATTACGCTATTCTGTGGGTATGAGCATTTTGATTTAGCCACCGCAGAATATTCAGTTTTTCTCGCAGCGCATCTTCGTAATTGCGGTCTAGTTGATTGGACTTGTATGAATATATCCGGTTAAGCACAAGGTGTATGCCTGCAGAAAGTATTCCACAAAATGCAGCCTAAAATTTCTAAACGCACTTTTCTCAAGCGCAAGTCTCTCCATTCTTTTTTTTTGCTGGGAAGGTAAATTTGGTGCTAGTAATTTTCAGAGTGCGGGCCATTTTCACCATGTTTCGTGTGTTCATTATTCTCATTTACCGAAATTAGTCGTTTATGCGTGTGGTATTGCAGGGTGAATGGTTGTGCCGCATCAGCCATGTATAATTCCGTAAACCGACTTTAGAGATTGGTGGTATATATGAGCCAGAATGCAGGCTGCTTTAATGTTTTTTTTTGATGACATAGAAATTGTGACGAATATTGTTATAGACCTGGCCGGCCAACTTCCATGGAGACAGGTGTAAAAAACGGGTGCCGCACCCTCAACGGTGCCCGGCTGTTCGAAACGTGTGCGTTTAGCTGGCTACCCATTCTATGACTATCAGCACTACTGTTGTTCTTGCACGCAGTGTTATTGAGCTGACAACCAGGACATCCGCGGCATATGACACATCAAGAAAGAAAGAAGGATTTCAGTTGAAACAACGCTATAAAAGTGCCATAACTAAAACGCGTCTATTCAAATACTCTATGTAAAGGTGGCAACCATGCCTGCACAGAATAAAAGTGTGACTCACTTGTAAATATGCGAGGCCTTTCCTCAAGTGTTAGGGTGAACTTCATACCTTACTTTGCCTAATGCTTAGTGACTATTTCTGTCGGTTCATTACTGCATGTATGGTATGAATTTACATAATGATGTCCTCATCGTGGATATTTGTAGTTTTTTTAACCAACAGTAGCTGCTCTATAACGTACGTATTTTCAGCAGGGTCAACACAAAATATTACGAAAAAGAGCTCTTTAATAAAGTGCTAGTTGTTAGTGAGCACTTGTGTGGTGTTTGTTTTCTTCGTCTTATCAGGTTTTCGGTTTTTCTTCATTATGAGTGTATACAATCTTCCCAGCTGTCAACCTGATTGCATTTTAACCCAAATAACCCTTCGGATCAATAACAGGTACATAGGTATGGTTTTACACCTTCTGTGAATGGCACTTGAGGATCGGTGCAAGTTCTAGATGGATCCACTCCCACAACACACATATGGACGAAAAAAATGTAAGTTGGCGGACTCCTTCATACTTATAGCTGAGAAAGAAAACACCGATAACAACCCTTTGCTGATATGAAAAACTTTTCGGCCTCCGCCATGGGAGCCTTATTCAAAATGAAATTGCCAGTACGTAGGGGTGGATGTTAAAGTGCAGCCAACCATGTACCGCAAACAGCGTTAGCATCGTGAAAGCACGTTTCCTCTGGTTTAGTGCGATGTTCGCACTGTTGCGTTTACGTGTGATACCACATGAAGGCGCAGAAGTGTTTTTTTTTCTCCTTTGCAAATGGACGTGCTGCACCAAAGTTTTTTTCTCGTGGCCCGAAGTTTCTGCCTGTTCAGGGTGAGCATGCCGAAACATTTGGGAGATAAACTGGAACACGGCACGATTAAAATTGGGGAGGGTTGGCAGGTATGACAATACACTATAGCTTGCATGTTCTGAACAATGTGGCAAAATTACGCTGTGTAACGATTACTGAAGTTATGTGAAATTATTTGAAAGGCCGGAAACACTCTAACCTCTAGTGTGGCCTTTCATTTCATTCTCTGGTCTGCGTCTTCATTTCCGTGCAATATATTTTTCGTACTTCACATGCCCCTGGTTTGGTGTGAGGGCTTAGAGTTGCATTTGTTTTGTTTTGTTCTTTTGGGTTTGTTATTGTTCTGAAATTTTCACTAGATGGCATTTCAAGGTTGCGAAATCTAAGTGACGGCCCTCACATATATACCTCCATCTATGGCAGCAGGGAACAAGTTATTCAGATGACCTCATAAATTTTTCAGGGTGCCCTGATTTTGCGCGCGCATGTGTACTACACGAAACGCCCAGACAAATGTACTACACAAAGTGCCTTTTTTCTGCAGGAAATTATAGGTCCCATGAAAGTTAGTCCAAAAGACAGATTGCAATCTGCCTTAAAGGATGTTAGTGCTGCATAAAAAAAGATAACTTGTAGTGGAATCTAAACTCAAGTGGAATTGCCAAAAGGAACCTAAGAGCGAAGTGTAAAGATGAATTCGTAAAGCTGAATCAATTCCAATGTAACACAACAGGCTCTGGTGACACGGACAATGCAGCGAATATTGCCCGAAATACTGCTTTGTATAAAACAGTGATTTTGTAATAATGATTGTGATACTTTCCAAGATTTTTTTTTTTTCTGTGCGGAATCATGAAAATAACGGTGGGCTGGGAAAATGAATATCTGAGAACCGTGCAATTAACTTACTCAAAATCAAATTCGTCTAAAATTGTTCAATGACAGCGTCCAAGCAATCGGAAATTTTGAAATACTTTCATACATCCGAGCAAGTATTGAGGTAAAGAATCTGTATATTTGACTGTGTTTGTAAAGCTATCCACAGAACATTTATCAAACAGGTGTAATAAGTGTATATGACTAAATTGAATTGTACTTTGAAATTTAAAGCTATACAAGAAAAATAATACAGTGTCAATAATAAGATTGGGGTGATTCGCAGCTTTCGTTTTTAAGGAATACACCTCATGTGTTTCATAATAAAAAACGGGAATGTACTAAACTACTGATGCCAAACTTCTGGAAATATGATCCTGCTAAATGAGCACACATATATGCATGTATTGCAATATTTCTTGATAATTTGAACCCGAGTGGTCACAGAAGACATTTTGGCCTAATTAAGATGTGGTCGCAACTTTGGCGTCTTTTTGAAGTAAGCTATCAAAGTTTGTTGTTTACTAAAGCTTGGTTTCACTGAAGCTTCAATTCATGCCCACCCTTTAATAAAATCGCTATTTTGCAAGTTTGATGCTCGTTTTTATATGGCACGAAAAAGAATCAAACATCAAATTAAGTCACGCCTGTTTATAAGACTCGCATTTCCAATATTCGTGAAGATATTTAAGTGACAACTTAGATAAGCATTATCTAAAGGGGCATGTTATGCATAGGTTTTTCCGGCACTACCATTTTGGGAATCATAAAGTTAACGAATATTTTGTGTGACAGCCGCGGTGGCCGGAAGCTTATTCAAGCGGCAACAAAGCCAAACCGAGGAATTTGTGAGTTCACACTGTACAATGAAGAGCGCGGTCACACATATCATCTTCCACTGACCACTGTCTCTTTACCGCCCCAGAAAAGCGCCATCCGGGCTTGACACAGCGGGGGCCGGCGAAAGCGCGAATGGAAAAGCAACATGACGCATCCAGATGTGTGCCTTGGACGGCAGTAAATGTCACCTATAGAAAGAAGACATGCTGACAGCTGCGAAGTAACCTATACCTAAGTAACCCTTATGCGTATACGTATGTAAAGGTTACTGAGATATTGGTTGCATTTCTACCTTAGAAATTATAGTGTTCCAAAAATTCGAAAATGTTCGCCTCTATTAAGGGTTTACCCAGCTCAAGTGATATAGGTCTTTCAACAAAGGCCCACTGAACATTTATGCGCGCCTGATGAAGTTCGCGAGCTATGTGCGGTGAAGTTTGACAATGGATTGCTGATACTGGGCTTATAATTCTTGCCTACCGAGTTCAGCAAACACGTAGTGCACTTCTTGAACCTCTTAATAACAGTCATCGACCTAGAAAGATGTTAGTAGTGAGAGATGACACTGTATATATCAAGACGCACCAAAATTTGCTGCCGCTTGGTGCGGATAATAACCCTTTCAACTCTTTCGTAATGGCTCTGAACGCGGTACACCTACCTCTCGAAACACTTGCATAAACATCACATTTGAGAGCCAGGCATAGCGCAGAAGTCCAACGTAGATTCCTGTATTATTCCGGCCCAAACACTTCTTGATGATAATCAACGACTCGGAAAGGAGTATTTCTTGAAGTAAGAGTAACACGTGAATAGTACATGTGGTCGTAAACATACGTAAGGGCGCGCCTGGTATTCTAGGCCCTAACATATTTTGCAAAAACGGAACAGCTAAAGACCGGCGCTCAAATTCTGCACTAGGGGTATCATAATGTCGGGCACTTCTTTGGCTCATGCACGAGCAGACACAGTGAGTCGTGGTACAAACGTCACTGAACCGTGGAAGAAGGGACGACGATTTCAAAGTTTTGCTAGAACACGTTCTTTAATGCTTTGCTGTAATTGGGGCTTAAAATGCGCTGTTCTCAGGAGGTCCAGCAACGGGAATCCTCGATTTACCACCCCTGGACGTTCCCCGGTCAGTCCGAGGACTGCTCATGGATTGGAAGTTCCTTAAAATACCATTGAAAAATTGAGCTCCGGATCGAGCTCGGGCAGTCCGTGGACTAGCCGAAGATATAACGGGGGAGGCCCAGTAATATTGTTCGCAATTCTTAGTTTCATTTACCTTCTAGGCCACAGGTGTTGTCTGGCTGGTGCCGTGCTTGAGTTGTAAACAACTGACTAATACTGTAAATACTGACAAACACGATAAAGTAGTAAACACGTACTGTGACTCCTTTTCATCTGTAGTTGCAACCGTGTTTGCTCTCTCTCTCTCGCGGTTGGTATGAAAGAATAGGTCAGCTGTTGCGAGTGATCGTGTGGCCTAAAAAGTAACGCAAAACCTACGAACACAGGCGGATTGAGATGACTGTAAATGCCTTATTTTCTTTGTTGAATAGCACTCTTTGACGCACAATGTATACAACTGGATGTATCTGTTACTGAAATTTTGCACACCTGTTCCGCGGGCATAACGCAGTGGCCTACTATACAACATCGTTCTATTGCAGCGGAAGCGAAAATAAGAAGAATGTAATTGGTAGGCAAGACCAGGGAACAGCCGTGATACGCACTACCGCAGCAATAGCGACACAGTCATGAACGTTTACCAATTCCGCCATCGCAACCAACTGGCGCCTGTTCGCATCGCTGTTTTTCTTCACAGGGAAAATATTTATGAGAAAATAAAATTGCGCAACACACAGGATTGGACGAA
Organism: Haemaphysalis longicornis; assembly: GCA_013339765.2. Taxonomy (NCBI): domain Eukaryota; kingdom Metazoa; phylum Arthropoda; class Arachnida; order Ixodida; family Ixodidae; genus Haemaphysalis; species Haemaphysalis longicornis. Next base: position 14,926 of record JABSTR010002342.1, on the reverse strand, counting down.
GAAGGGTGACGGCACTTCTGTTGCTCCCGTGTTTAGTTGCGGAATTTATTTCATCGTGTCAAAATGGCCAACTAGCCCTTCAGGTTGTTTTGATGAAACGGCAGACGTCTGAGTTTCCAATATATTGCCACCGGCATGGATACACTGAAATAGATGCGATTTTTTTGCAACAGAAAGAACTAGTGCAATCTGCTTTCCTTTTTGAAGGTTTCCCTGTGTGACGATTTTGCCGGTGTGTTTTTTTCTCGCAGGCTGGCTTCCGGGGTGAGTTTTTGTCTCGGTTTTTAACGTCTTTTTACGTGCATATAATCGGTTTGCCAGACATCGAAATAAAGTTTCCTTGTGGGTTTTAAGCACCCATGCATTTCGTTTGCGCTCCCAGGGTCTAACTATATGCTTCACTTGGAACATTCTTTGTTTGGTTTTATGAAACTGCTAAAACAGATCCGGCTGTTCTGCCTCAGTGGCCTAGTTCAATTCCACTTCCAGCCATTCGACAACTGCGGACGCGAAGTTATGATCTCCGTCGGAACGGTGACAGCTGCTCAGTCTGTCCACGGCAACAGGTTTTTGAAGTCTATAACCAAATTATCAATTGAGCCTGCCACCGCTGCCGAGGAGGAAAATACGTAACCAACACGGTCTTTTACAAGGCGATATGGATGCCAAGGCCCTTTCGAGTAGAGGACTTTTGTTTGAGGTTTTGACGTTTGGCAGCGCTGCCCCTGAGGTTGTCCTTCTGGGGGGCACCAAAGAAATAACTTCAGGCAGTTTCTGGTATGAAGACAAATCATAGGAGCTGCCTCGCCATTAATACGAGCAATCAGTATCTTCATTGCAACTTTCACTGGTTGCTTCACGGCATACAGAAAGACAAAGTGCGTACTGCTTTTGCTCCATACGCGAGTGTGACAGACGTGTTCAAAAAGCGCTGGCGGGTCTCGGGGTGCGTCAAAAAGAGCTTAACGACGTTACATGTTCCTCTTCTACAAATGCCTTCCATCATGCCCGGGACCTGCCGCACCAGCTACTTGTGCGCAAAGGCGTTACACATTCGGTGGTTCCCTGGAGGCAAGAAAGGGTGCATCACGCGTGAGAGCCTCGTTTCCTGTCATTCTCTTTGCCGACGCTTCGCACATTCGTAGAGCAATTATGTCAAGACGTTACGCCATTGTAGCAGCCACACTGGGGTTTAGAACTCGTAGGAGAACCTCAGGAACGATGTTGGCGCGGGGAGGCCACGAGCTGCGGAGTTGTGTGGCCGTCGTTAGAACCCGACCCTACTGCTCTCCCTGGGTATAAAAAAACATGCCGCAAAAAGTGACAGGAGAGTAAAGGTAGAAGGGGAAGTATCCCCTCCGGTGCAGTTTTGAAAAGCAGAAATGACAAAGTCACGGCGTTCATAAGTCTAAACTGGAGGCAATTGCCACTGACTAGCCGCCGCCAAAGGCAGCTGCGTTGCGCCGACCTGTCATCAAACAAAACCTTAACAACCAGCCGAATCGAAGAGAAGTTACAAACTACTGCCGTAATACGTGGACTTTGCTGACAGTGCTGCTGGTCGTGCCGCCCTTGTTCACAACGCTATTATGCTAGGAACCACTCCCGATGCTCCAAGAAACTACGTCAGACGCTTTATGACCGGTTTATACAAGTGATTCGTTTTTTTTTTTCTGATGACGCCAACTTTAACAGCAAATTTACGCGTATGCACGACGGAAAGATAAAGCCAGAGAGAGAGAGACAGAGGAGGCTCTTTAATAGAAAAGAAAGCAGAGATGTTTGCCGGAATTTCGACACGACATTATACTGGGCGGTGGAAGAGGAAAGCGGGAAAGAAAAGGCCCGATAGAATACAGGGCGCAAGAAAAAAGAATGAGGAGAATAAATAAAAGAAGATAAAAAATAACTAAAAGTTACTCTCAGTTTGTTGACGAGTAGTATAAATTACAAGGTCTGTCTTCCAAACTATATAATTACTGCAATGACGCCAACCTCGTCCAGATAGTCGAACAACACCTCCAGTACTTTGCGTTGAGCTGGTGGAGATGGCCATGGACAAAAGAAGTACTTTCAAGGTCATTGGTCCTGTACTGAGGCGCTCTAGTTTCTGCACAAGACAGCACCTTGCGTGAATATATGCGGAACATTGCAACAGCAAATGCTCCACAATTTCCAGCGATCTGCAGTTGTCGCAGTAAGGGTCTGTGGTGACACCAAGTCGAAAAAGGTATGACTTCGTAAGCGCTGCGTTGAGACGAAGTCGGTCGTATAACGTCTCTAATGGCGATCGGCGCGGAAGTATGTCTGGCAGCCTCATCCTGAGCTCAGGGTCTATGTAGCGTAGGAAGGCATGGACCAGAGATGGTTCCATTCCGTTAAAACGGCCGCCTTGCCATAGCTGTGGCATCACGCTTAGTGAGGAAAAATCTTCCTTCACATTCCGCATTTCCAGGCCCGTGCAAGCAGCTTCATCCGCCTTCTTCATTTCCTAGAATACCACAGTGACCGGGAAGCCACTGAAACGTTTTATACGGTGTCCAGCGTCATTGGCAAGGTGATGGAGGCATGTGATGTCACGAGAGGCATGTTCATGAATGGTGAAGCAGTCGCGGCATTTCAAGCTTTCAGAGCCGCCTTCTAGTCCGTGAAAACAATCCAATGCCGTAAAATGTAGCGTATAGCTTCCTTGATAGCGTGAAGCTCGGCGGTCATAGATGATGTCGCATGCTCGAGGCGATAGGAGAACGCCTGGCCAGTGTAGCGAATACATATCCCGGAGGAACTCCGCTCAGGTGTGCTTTAGCCACCTGTTAAGATGTGGTGCGCGGCAGAGTACAGCCGGCGGATATGGCAATGTTGTAATTGTAGGAGTCCACTTTGAGACATGCTCTTTTTGGAGTCAATTCTGGGGATGCTGCATCTGCTATGTAAGGGCGAAAGTGCCCAGTGCGCCACACTAGATGGCATTGCTTTTGGTGCATTAGGGAAACAGAAGAAGTGAGTGTTTTGCCCGAAACCTCACATTACCATTTCGATCAATTCGTGTTGTTGTATATGGCTTTTGGCGTGCAGCCGATGTCGCAGAGGTATTCGCAGGGTTTCCTTGGAGTCGAATCACGTCCAAAGGCAGAGCGCCAGCTTCAGCAGTCGCACGAGAACCCTTTCTGGAGGCCGAGGCAGATGCAGAGGCAGTTACGTATAGAGCTGGCCTCGAAAAAAAAACAGTGCCAACTTTCCCGCCTACGTATGGAAATAGAACCGGACACTACCGTTGTCAAGGAGGAAAAAAAATAGACAGTGAAGAACAACGAATCATGTGGTGAAATGTTTGTGGGAGATGTATGGTGTTTCTGTCTCTCATGCTGTTGTTAGGTCGACAGTATTTGCACTGCTTCTGCAAAAAACCGCCAGCAGGCGCTCCTCGTGGGGAGAGAAACCTACGCAGCTCACAATTTCAGGGCGGAGTCCATGCTCGCCTCGATGGCGCGTATGTAAACCTACAGAGTTTAACGTCTTTTGTACCCGTTACTACGTGATTGCAAGCTACCTTAAGTGACCCCAGCCTGTCGACGTTGGATCCGAGATGCCACCAAGAAGAGGAAGGTTGCAGTGGGATCAGTGCATGTTATCTGTTAAGCTTCTGGAGGTCGAGGCATTTGTAGGCAACGTAAAAACAAGATTTACACCCACCCTTCAGCTGGAGGCATACGAAGCCTTGTCTGATCCCGAACGAGCTACAACGACAATTCGGGCCCCTTAAAGTGCTCCGAACTTAAAAGACGGTAAAGGTTGGCAGGAATATTTGTTGCTTCCCGACAACCCACATTAAGGAACCTGCCCAGGCAGTATAATAAAGACACAATTCCACCCAATCGAGACAAAAAGTTATAATGGCGGTAATACCGGCTGGGAAAAAAACCTTGTGGTTAGGCAAAACACCCACGAAACACGCTTTTGGCGATGAAATAAGATATGTAGCAAAGATAGATAAAAAGGCAACGTTTAATGCTGGTGCGGTCACTCAAGATCACGACTGGCCTTACAGATAGCGACCTTCCCATAGCTGCCGGCTACTATAGGAGCCAGTTTGCCGAAATATTGTTGCGTAGGGTTGGAGCGCTCCGTCAGGTGGTGGAGAGTTATTCCCCAAAGTCTCCAGCTTCGCTTCGCTTGCAGTGCAACGTGTGACTGCTCACATAAAAGGTATAACGGTCTTATCAATCAATACAGATTGTACCATAGGTACATATAATACCGGCCTTCACCAAGAATTTACGGTTCAGCCTAGACGCGCTTTTTTGCGTCGCAAACTTACAACGGAGTATGTACACCACACTTGCTACGGTATCTGTCTCTGTTCTCGAATAGCATTGTTATTTTGAAGCATTCTCTGTTTACCTTCTATATTCGGGTGCCTTTTCTACTTTGGCTTCAAGTCAAGAAACTGTTTTTGTACGCCAAGCTTGTCTATAAAAGTGAAGGTTTCAGACGGAAGGCTTGAATTTGTATAAAACAGATTTTATAGGGCCATTCTGTACGTTGAAGCGCTGTGATTCTTCCGCAGAAAATATGTTTTTCCGATGAACAGAGCACTACTCTACGGCAACCTCTTCAGCGGCTGTGGCGCTTCCCCACAACTGAGCGCTGTTGTAGGAACTCCCTAGGGGTGGCTTACAATCCCAAAAATTGCCCAATTAAAACGGTCACCCTCCGCGGTCGCTGCCTTTGGTATCTTAAGGATATGTTTTTGATTACTGTCCCCGTACCAGGCGGTGGGAACGGGATGCAAATAAATTGGTTTTCTCGTGCGGCTACCAGCCATTCTCAGATGTGCAAACAATACTATTGCGTACGATATATTTTCCAAATTGTGGCGCAAAAACTTACCACAAAATTTTTACCATATTTTTTTGCAATTGCGTTTTTTTCGGGTATGTCTGTTGCCGAGCCTTCTGCCGATGTCGACTGTAGCCTATAACCTCGATATCAGACCCACTGCAGTTATTTTTTCCACAATCACTACCCATGCTGCTGCAACACTGCTCCACAAAGCTACCGGCCAATCAACCTGTGGGCTCGTTTTCTTTGTTATAATTGTGTTATAAAGAGCATCATAAACAAATTGAATTGATCGAGCGTCGAGTGTTTCTGCCTGTATTTTTTTCCGATGCACTATATAAAACAGTGCACGCCAAGTGTCTCTTTGTGTTTACTCTTTCTTTCCACTTATATGGAACAAAACCCGCCTATTATTTCTTTTTTCATTTTTTTTTGAGGTACGCACCCTATGAATTGCGTGGAACGCTACGGAATGCGGTAGCAAAGAGTAAGCTGCTGTGGGCGTATTTGCGGACCACATCCGGGTGGTAGCGCGCTCGGTGGACACCAGCCAGATGAATCGACGAACACTGAGGGTAAAGGGCCCAGATGAAGACTAAATACCAATGCAGCAGAGCGAGAAAACGCATGCACACTGAAAGAAGTGGGGTTGAAAGGCAGCGCAATCCGATGCAGTGGCGTCGCACATAACTAAAAAGCAATGGGAAGCGATGACACATTCGGCACGCGGGAATCTCTGAGCAGAGGCAGGTCACTATCTCTAAATCCTATCGTGCTCGTCACAAGTAAAATCTTGAAAGCGCATTGTGGAACGTTTTCAATAGCTTCTCTGCCACAAAACAGCACTAAAAACAACCGATTTAAAGACCAGCCTTTACCCTTTATGCCGAAGCGAGGGGATGAGTTAAAACAAGTACAAGGCACGTATTATGTGTTTTAAATAGGAACAGGACATAGTAGAGCTAATTCAATATAAAGCGACTTGGACTGTTAGCCCTCCCCTATGCATTTTACAAAGCCTTCAAATGCTAAATTTCTGAGCATCTGCAGGGGGTTATATACCCTCGCATTAAGATACGAGATTTTGGCCCCGCCTTTCTGTAAAAACCGAAGCCAAAAGTGATAGTGAACCATATTATTTTACTTTTGCCGATAGTACACCAATTACACTCTCAAATGTAGCTAAAATATATATGAAAGCTCCAGAAAAATGTCACGACTTCTATTCAATATATGGTGGGTGAACGGCAAGCGTCGGCATAAAACTTCGCTCAATCACACAAAACCTACCTGTATTGTCTAGCAATTTAGAAACCGCCAATTCAATCATATGTTGCTATTTTGCAGTTAGACTTGGCTAAAGCCTTTGGCCACGTAACACACGAGATTCTCTTTTCAGTGCTCGAGCATATGAATGCCCGCTGAGTTATTCTAGATTTTTGGTACAATGTGCTAATCAAACTGCTACACGAGCCTATCCCTCAATAAAATACTTGTGAGGAGCTTTGAGCTCTTGTCAAGTATGAAGCAAGGATACCCTTTAAGAGCAGTACAGTTGGCTTCAACCTCGAGCCATTTTGTTTGAAATTGCTAAGATGAGTGAGTTTTCTTTGCGGGAGGGGGGGTTCAACTTCCTTGCTGTGCTAACAATGCTGAGGTCGTGTGCTGTGATAAACATAGTTTCAAAGAGCTGTTCGAGTAACGACGATTTTTGTTAGCAGACATGAAGCACTATCAACTAGAGCCAGCGCATAGGCACTTGGCTTGGATACTGATAGAGCATACCAGAGCGATTTGTGAACCTCAGTTGAGGCTTTTCGCCCACTATATCTACCGATGGTGCCACAAGAATGGTGTGCAAAACCCCTCCGAGTTTTGGTTTGAAGCATTATGAACCGGAGCAAGTACATAGGCACGGAGTTCGGAGACTGGGAGAGCACACCACAGGAATTTGCAAACCTCAGTTGGGTCACCTCGCCTACTAAGATAACGAGTTGTGCCACTAGAACGTTATCAAACCAAAACTGAGTTTTGGTCAGAAGTAACCGCAAAAGGCCGGGGTGAAACGTTAAAAAAACGAGTCAGGGTTTGCCCACGTTTTCGAGTGTTTCTGTCTTTATAGTATCTTGGTTGCTAAAATATCAGACATGCTTCATGTGTTGCGCAAGTGAATTGGTATTATTCAGAAACGTCCCCATGGACTTTGCTGTGTCTATTCAGCGTTCAGGATGGGGGAAATTGAGCAGTTTCTAATTCGTTCATTCTCGTTAAAAATTGTGGCCTACGACTAATGTACCTGTTTCTATGACACATTGCCTCCAGGCCTGATTTCCAGAGAAGCAAGACCACTGTTATACGCGAACGGGGCGCAAAGGATGTTGTTGAACTATTTAAAACATTTTGATGTGTCGTCCATTGCACTGAACCTAAAAGGCCGCAGGGGTTTCTTGAAGGGGGTGGTTGGGTCTTCGAGTCCCAAATGCCAGGTTTTCTTACGAACACCTACATATTGCACCACCAAAAAAGCTAGATAAGGATGTGATTAGTTGGAATTACCTGTGCTTGTTTATAACTCATTGTAGTTTCAGGTAAAAGATGTTTTAAAGTGACTAAAACAAAAGCCTGTGAAGTATTCAGTAAAAAGCCTGTTCTTTTCACTATATGTCGGCAGGCTATCTGTAAGTCTATGGCTGCGGGAGAAAACAATATTTTAAAGGTTACCCTGAATTGCCACATTGCCGTAATTGTATACAGTGCATCATATTTTCGTTGACTGCTCTGGCGCAGTGTTCTACTGCGACATTCTCTAGCCGATACTAAAGAAATAACTGTTGATGTCTCTCTACAAATGCGTGTCGTTCGAGAACCCAATGACGGTTTCATTCCACTTGACGTGTTTTAAGGCTTTAAGCCTGCAATCTCTGAAAACCTTGGTATGGCCGTTCGACATGATGACCCAGATGCACGAGCGCAGATGATGTACTCGCTTGAAAGTATTGCTAATACCCCGGATGTAATAAAAATTTACGACCAGTAACCTGATTGGTTAACCTAGAAGAAACGTTTTAGGGGGCGAGGCACCTTAATGCCGAGGCTTGTCCGGCGTACGGCGTTCGTGCTCACGGCACATCACCATGTAAATCGAAACAACTTTGAACAAAAAGTTCACGAAAGCAATAAAGCTTTACGTTGAGCTAGTTGGGTATACATGAAACCTTGAAAAAGAGCGCTAAAAAACTCGGACGTACAGAGGGTAAAATGACACAAGCGCTTGACAAGGAACTGGTGAAATTTTATTAAAGTTGGCCATAAATAGAAGAAAAGAAAGTGTTCATACGCCAGTAAAAACGAGCTAAAAAACAGCTTGAAAGCGGCGTCGGGAGTAAAGTTGATAAAACACGCACAATTTTTTATATGGCCAGATAAGCAATCCCGCACTCAAAGAGTGCCACTGAAGGCGAACTCACGCAATCCTCCCTCTCAGTGGCTATGAGTGAAGCGTCAAAGATTTCGCGGTATCGGGCGTCACGATATCGTTTTAAAATGCGGGTTTCGTTGAGCTTGGGTGTTGCAATTTTTTCACCTTTTCAAGTAGCGATTTCAGCGCTCGTGTCTGCTTAGCCTCTCTGCGTCTGAGTTTCTTCGCGCTGCTTTTCAAGGTGTTCACAAAAGATTAACAAGAACAATATAAAAGGCTCACTAAATGTTACAGAGAGAGAGAGAGGGAGAGAGAGGGAGAGAGAGTGCTCCTGGAGATCCATGCTTCGCATCGCCAGGAGTATTGAATTGGATTGGAATTCGGTTGATTTGAATTTGGATATGATTTAGATTGGATTGAAGTGAAATGGATTGTATTGGATTAGAAATCATTTACAGCAGTAAGCACACTCACGGGTGATTATAAGAACGATCCCCAGTGGCGTCGCTCACTCGTCATGATTGACTTCGTGGAGGTGCGTTAATATTTAATATAAACCACCCATAATAACGTTTAAAGGTTTTAAGGGCCATCATTTGGCATTAGCGTGGTGCTATGGTTTTTTTGTTTCGTTTTCGCTGTATTAAGCCAGTCATAAAGAAAATGGACATCAGATTCCTAGTGCAGAATCGTGCGTTTTAAAACAAATGCCCAGGGTTTCGAAAAAACAGCATTGTTATAATTTACTAATACACGTGTACATTTAAATGCAAAATAATTATTAGCCTAAAGTTTCGCATTGGTTGGTTAACAGAAGTGGCTTAGTTTTTTTGTAAGTCAGTATAGATGGGGCAGCATAACAACATAATTTAGGGATAGACATCGCGGTGGAAGTGCCGGTCTTGTACCTTTCCGGGACGAAACGTCGCTTCCGGTTATGCATGCAGATGAGGGGGATGCGTCCACTCGCAGCCAGGCGTCCATGCTCCTACCGGTGACATGCTCGTTATTCTGGTGCGAAATTTCGGCGTGGACGGCCTCAGGGCCGGATGCGACGGCACTACAGGTCCTCTGTTGTCGAGCCTTTTTGGAGACACACTTCCCATGCTTCTGTGCTGGAATACAAGTGTAGCTCTCCAAGTTGTATTGACCTAATTGGCTTGGAATAATGTCAACCGCCAATTATAAACACACCTGTTTCATGTAATCTCTGTGCTGCGCCCAGCTTCGCACGCGACCCTTCTTGATTAGAGTTGAAGGACCCTGATTTTTTTTTCTCATCTGTGTATCTCGCACGTTCATTATTATTTTCCTCAACTTTCCTTAAATAATATTGTGCTTATAAAAGGGCGCCAAGAAATCCAGTTAGTCATATGCTCTAATACGTGAAAAAGGGACATGAGATACATAGTCATTTTTACAATGAAGTTGGTCCGCTTGTTTCGCTGCCGCTGTTTGGGTGACAGACCACCGCAAGATGCTCATTGCCTTACGTTTTAACGCTCCAGCACCAGGTACTCTAGATGGTATTCTCTGAAAGTTTAGCGGCTATTGTTTCGCTCGACAACACTGGAAGCAGCTATGACTCTTCCCGGTGTTCCTGCCTATGCGCAGTTGCTCCCGCTTCTCTGAGAAAAACACAAACGGCTACCGTCTTGCCCTGTTTAAACCTGATTCTTCTGGGTGGCGCTGTCAAAAATATATTATTAATCGACACTCGAATTATGTTGTAGCGACTGTCTGTGTCATCGGGAACTTCGCTGCATCGTATAAAAAGCATGGCAGAATAATGAAAGAGATATGGCGCGTGCAGACGCCGACACTCCAGACGCCGTGACCAGGGATTCGGCCAAGAAGTTTCCTCTAATGCGTGGTTGAGTAACAAAAACCCACTATTGTTTTTCAGAATTGTTTCCACGTTTGAATATTATGATGAGACGGTAACGTAGCAGCTCATGCACCCGAGGCAATCTCCTGAGCCCTGGTGGTGCTCGCACTCATCACTCGCAATAAGCGCTGGGCGGATCTCAAGCAGCCTTTGACGAAATTCTTGAGCGGGGATTTCGCACTGGAAAGGTATCTAAACTATTACCAATCTTCCGCAGCTAAATGATGCATAAAACACAACAGTTACTCACCTACTTCTGTTTTCTACTTTCTCCCGAGATATGTGCTGTTGAAAATATTTTAATTTCAAGTAAACTAAATCTAGCGCTCTGCAAAAGTAAGTCCTTCATTCGGGAATCAGAAAAAGATCTAGTTTTTTTTGTTTGTAAAGAAGTAGTTTTGTTAGCTTTCGCACTTCGCAAAGATGACGGCCGATATTTATGCGCTTGTAATTGTAACCACGAATATGGCTGATGTTGTTCACTTATCGAGTGAGGCAAAAGTCACACAATGTATATCCCCACGTGCACAACAACTCCAGTGAAGTCCTTAAGTTTTAGAAGGCGTAAGTGATGGAGGTAAAGTTGGGCCAGCCCAAATATGGCAACTAGTATATGCGTACGTGCAAGTGGCCAAGAATAAAAAAAACATCCGTTTTTCCTGTGATCGATGTAATAAGAATGACAAATGTAAGGCAAGTGTGCGTTTCGCACTATTTGTTTTTAGAAGAAATATGACTTTCAAGCAAAAGGGTTTGGGTAGTTCCAGAACGTTCTCAGGCGCTTGAATAGTTTTGTAGTCTTCTGATCTCATTTATTGCCCTTAAAAAAAAAGCCGGATATTGCTACCTATGCGATTAGCTTTGAAACATGTGATGGCGACGGCGGTACAGCTCGGTGGTGTAGCAGAGAAACCACGGCCGAACGCGTTCCTGCGCCCGGCGGAACGCGGTGCAAGTTGCCGGAAGAGCGAGCTTCACGGGACAGTTCCCACCCTCCGTCACAGGCTGCTAGGAACTTGTTTCGGCGACTCTTCGCAAGGTGCAAACATCGTCTGCACGGAGCTACTTTGAACGACTGTATTACCTTAGTGTGCTGTGTGCTTACGAAGCTTAGGATTTCGGCACGGTGATTTTAGGAGCATATATAACTGATTTGGATCAAATTTGGGCCAAGCAAATTTAGTGCACTTGACCTCTATACTGTTCTAGGGTAAACTTGGCTAAGCTCTATGTGGTGCGCAGCAGTATTTTCACGTGCAATTTCACTGCAATCTCCTTGATTCGTTCGTAACCGGCTGGAAGTTTGCAGCACAATTCTCAAAACTTCTTCTTTCCTCGTTCCTCGGGCAGTACTATTCATTCAGGCACAGTTGAAGCTTCAACTGTGCACAGCCCCAGGATCTTCTCAGCCACTTTCCGCTCATGCTGGGCATCATAATTGTGCTTCATCTTGCCATGTCGGGCCAATTCAAACTAACAGAGGAAGCGCAGGGTGAACTTTGGGACGTTCCGAGTTTCCCGGTGTGTATCCCTGAAACAAGCTGTGAGAGACTTCTGCGGTGTACCAGAACAACAGGACGATCGTCTGCAGAAACTTCCTATACTGATATCCTCAGTAGAACCGGTCTGTTCGGCCGAACGCAAGCCGGTGTACTTGGACGGTAATTTTCTGTCACGCCTTATTCCGGCAACCATGTTCGGCCAGTGTCCAAATGTGGGCCTTTTGGCCGTATACGGCCGTACTCCATCACCTGCTCCAACGGCCAGTGTCCGTCGGCCAGTCGACCGGCTTACGTTCATACGGCCAGATTCCAGCCGTAGCGCTTCGGCCATTCCAAAGCCACCCGCGTGCGGCCGAAGAAGTACGGCCACTGGAGGACAGTCGAGATGCGGTCGTCGGACTCCAGCCGGACTAAAGCTGCCGGAAATTTGGCCGTGGTACACGCATTGGAGTTAAGCCACATTACGTTACTGTACTGAGGCCGGTCAGTGCATGTCGCGCAAGCAGATGACTCAGTCGCGCTCTGCACCAGCAAAAACCAGCATCTTGGATCCACTGCACCCACATGAAAGCGAAACTGCTAGCAACCACCAGGCGTCTAGCCATCAGTGCAGCCTTGCTTAATTATCCGCGCAGTTGACACAAAATTTATTTATTAAACAGTGCTCACAAGTAGTCGTTTCCTTATTTGCTGTGCCTCTTTTACTGCTGAATCCAGAAAATATTATTTCTTTGCCGAGCTGGAACAGAGGTATTGTCCAGATCCTGATAACTTCTGTGGAGCGGCTTACCTGTAATAAACAAGGAAAGAGGGGAGGGCGTAAGGCGCATAATTTAGTGAGTTGAAATTCGCAAACATGAAACCTGCCTGAGGCTCATTTGGCAGCAGCGGCCGAAATCGACGCCCGTCCTCACGCATGTCATTCTAAACCCAGGTTGGGTCACACGCTGTTCATTAGTGTACTGCCCATTTGATGCTTGCCGCTGCTGCCAAAAGCGCCAAAAGTGATTGTGAAAGTGTAACAATACATGTCTTTACGTGATTTTCCGGTTGAAATGGAAAAATTCTTGAAAGATTTTAGGCAGGAGATGCGCGAAATGCGGAATGCACTCGAGAAGGAGCTGCGTAAGGAATACAAGAACTGAAGTGGTCCATCACCTTCTTTAGCCAACAGTTGATGCAATGGCGAAGCGTCATAGCAAACTAGAGAAGGAAAATGCTGCGCTGAAAAAGGAAAACGCTTCCCTTTTGACTGAATGTCAATCACTGAAAGAGCTAGCAACCAGCTCTGAACAACGCATAACTGATCTTGAACAATACTCCCGAAATAAGAACATAGAAATAAAAGGTATAACCCTTCTCCGAAAATGCGAGCCTCCCACCTCTCCTCAAGCAGCTAGGTGATGTCATCATAGAGGAAATAACCGAACAGGACATCGATGTGCCTGTCACCGCGTGCCTAGGAGGGATGAGGGATGAGGGCGCCCTAACGTTGTGGTGCAGTTTCGTCCTTCCCGGGAACGCGACCTGGTTATCGAAAAAAACGGAAAAGCGTCTTAGCACCTCTGACTTTGGGCACGTTAATCATTCCCCGCTGTTCTTGAATGACCATCTGTGCCCGACACTCAAAATTTTGCTTGGCCAGGTTGTTGCACGGAAAAATGAAAAAGGATGGAAGTACGCATGGTACGCGGGATGGCAAAATCTTTGCCCGCAAAAGTGACTCGTCGCGTGTGCTGCGCGTGACCCGCTCACAAGACCTAGAAAAGATTCAATAAGTGCCCTCATACCTACTCAGCGTTGCCCTTATTGCACACGACAAACATGGCGAATGCTGTGTATTCCACTTCTGATGTATCTCGTCTGTATCAGACTAAGAAACGCCCTGCATCTTTCTTTCATCTAAATGCGCAGTCTGCCAGGAATAAGAATGACGACCTCAATGCACTGTTCTCGTGTTTTAATTTTCTTTTGACGTAATCATGTTGACGGAAACATGGTACCAAGACCAGAGTGAAGTACCTAGGATGACTGGATATAACAAGCATTGCTTGAACCTTATGAACAAAAGGGGAGGAGGCATATTCTGCTAACGAAAGATACACTGCACTGCGGGCGACGTCATTGAGGAGTTCTGTCAAACCACACGTGATTATGAAATTTTAACACTTTCTTGCAATCGCTATGTTTATGGTGTGGTGTATCGGCCTCCAAGCGGGAATGTATCAGTATTTCTAGCCTTTCTATATAAGTTTTTGGGCTGGGTTAACGATAACGGTTTGAACGTGGTCTTGGGCGGTGATATAAATATAAACATGTTACTTCCGTCATCAGAAAACTAGTCTTATGACGCTTCAGGATTCAAATGCCTGCACCAACGCCCATTAATACGCCCACTCGCGTTCAGAAAGAGTCCTCAACGCTAATTGATGTCTTCATCACAAATTTAACCCTGAAAAACAGTGTCGGGCGTTATTGGCGTCAACATCAGCGATCACCTTCCAATATTCCTAATAGAAGAAAGCAATCATCGACCAAGCCTTTAAAGTGCACCCCCCAAAGGACTTTTCAAGCGTAACCCCACTCCTGCTGGAGCAATTTCGACAGGACCTATCGGAAGTAAACTGGGATGATGTGCATCAGCAAACAAACCCTGACACTGCGTACGATACTTTTCTCTCCCTATTCACAGCTAGTTGCAAAAAGTTTTTCGTTCATACGCCCTTAACAAATAAAAAAGCGCGGAAACCATGGATTTCAAAACATTCACTTGAATTAATTAAACAAAAGCATGCCCTTATCGGCACTTTTTACGGACAAGAGACCCTACCGACCTGCGCACGTTTAAAAACGTTTCGTAATAAAGTCACAAGTTACTTGAGGCAAGCCAAACAAAATTACCCTACACAATCTATTTAGCCCTGAAATATTAAGACGTAGCGATTTACTGTGGATGAATCTAACACTTTACTTGGTCGTGAGAAAGATAACACAGTGGGCACCGAAGTAATGCAAAATGGGATACGCATGTCCGGTCAGCAGCTGGCCAACGCTTTTAATAACTTTCTTGTATCTGTTGGTGAGAGCTATTACGACCCACGTTGTTAGAGTATATGGCACCCAGGAACTGCAAAAGTGCGTTTTTAGCACCTACAACGAGCACGAAATCATTTCCACGTTCAGTTCATTCCGAAATAGCAAAGCACTTGATGTAGATGACCTACACGATTGGGCCTGTCAACTACGCAATCGATATAATCTGCCCTGCCCTTGCAC